>LTDI01000661.1:0-20401 GCA_001654545.1 Fusarium agapanthi
AGCTTCAACACCACGTGCCTCTTTCGCAACTGCCAATGCCTTGTTCCGTTGTCTTAAACGGTTAACTCAATGCAAGTCTACAAGCCACAGTGGTTCCAGCCCCCTTTGGATTGGGTTATTCTTTCAAGGCATTGATTGATTCATTGCTCTTCACAAGTCGGACAATTCTGTACCCACACGGGCTACCGAGTCTGGCTGACAAGGGACCCTGATAAACGAGTCGCTGATGAAGCAAGTAGGCAGGCAGGCAGGCAAGTCATTTGTGTTTCTGCTGCTCAAAAAGATCGTCGCTCTTCTCCGGACAATTAACTTACATAGTATTGTCTTCTTGGCACCGCTGTCCTATCGAAACTGGTCCTCAATACCTACTGAAACACTTGGAGCGCCAACAATCTCTAATCCATCCGCATACATAGGTCGGTACCCAGGCTCCGGTCGCGCTTCTAACAAGGGTAATTAAGTTAATCTTCGGAGGGCTCTGCCAAGTGAAGCCAAGCGTGCGTGCCTTAGCCAAGGGCCCGGTCCGTCAGCTCAAAGCAATTCAACTAATTCATCGTTGCGGCGCGCGCTTGGCACAGCACAGCACAGCACAGCACAGCACTCAGTCCTTCTTTAAACTGCCTGCCACACAGTTTTGCGATGGCATCCCACACCCCTTGATTCATACCTTAGCTCGCGGCCTGCTCTGGTTCTGACCCTGACCCTGACAACGGCATACTCTGCTTCTCTATTCTTGCTATAATCCTGCTGAATTGAAGCACGGCCATGAGAATTGCGATCCTCTCCTCTCCTCTCCTCTTCCTCTTTGGACCTTGCTTGTCCGTAATCCCAGTAATTGTCTTGTAATTTGCCCATCACCCATCGGGCCCTTCTGGACCAGTTCGCCCGAAAGGAGTTCTCCGACCACCCCCCTATGAACTGAACTGAACTGAACTGAACTGGAACTTTTGCAACTGATGCTCATCCCCGTCGCGAATCATGTCTCTTCTCTCGAGATATTCTTTGCGCCAAAACCGCGGGTTTTTGGGCTCGGACAGTTCTGCTCTGCCATCGCAGGATGCACAGGTAAGCCAGTCAGTGCGTGGCCACCAATGTGCCACATACATAAGCCTCTCTGCCTCCTGTATCTCCTCATGATTTTGATGTTGTTGACTAACAACGGTTCTGACATAACAGGATCGTCAACAGTTGCGCTACGAGCTTGACTTGAATTCATGGAACTTTCGCATCTGGGGTGTTTGTGCCTCTGGCTTTTTAACAGATTCGTGAGCTTTCTCTTCACCACTTCTGTACAACGACACTCTAACTTGTGAATACCGTAGCTATAATCTCTTCTCGACAAATGTAATCCTCGCTTCTATCGCATTTGTATACTGGCCCAATGGCCCAGAATGGTCGGGCCTACTCATTAACTTCTTTACACTCTTGGGATCTGTTGTTGGTCAGATCCTCTTTGGCTACCTTGCGGATCGCTATGGCCGAACTCGTCTCTATGGCGTTGAGCTCGTTCTGGTTATTGCTTCCACGATCGGAGTCGCCACGAGCAGTCATGGCTACAATGACCTTTCTTTTCTCGGTCTCTTCATTTGGTGGCGTTTTGTCATGGGCATTGGTGCGTGAATCCTCCTCAGGAACCTCCCCTCTGGCTTCCAACCATACATGAGAAATGACAAAAACCTCGATGCTAACAAACACTACAGGAATAGGAGCTGAATATCCTCTCAGCGCTGTCATCACATCGGAATGGTCCAGTACACAATCTCGCGCTACTATGCTCTCGTCCGTTTTCATGATGCAGCCCATCGGCCAGGCGCTGGCCCAGTTGGTCGGTCTGTTTGTCCTCCTCGGCTTCGAGCGAAGTCACAACCTCCAAGGAATGCGTTGCGGGCTCGATAGGTTGCATGAAGAGGAATGCAAAAGGGCCTTGGACGGTGTCTGGCGCATTGTGATCGGGTCAGGTGCCGTCCCTGCACTGCTCGCCATCATCTTCCGCTTCTTCCTGTTCGACTGTGGTATTTACAGCCTCGAGGTCAGGAATAAGCCGAGGATGGCTCTAGCAAATACTCAAAGAATCTACGGTGCTCCCCAAGGTGCTGGGCTAGAAGCATTCCCCAGCGGAGGTGTCAACGGGCGCTCCATGAGTGGCGGTGCTGGCGGACAGAACTCGTTCCCGATGAACCAATTCGTTCAAAGTCAAGCACAAGCACCAGCAACATATCAGACTACGTCGCCCGATGGGAACCACCATGCTGCACCTTCGTATCGCACAAATGGTCTTGGAGATGGTATGCATCTTGCGAGTAGCTCGCAGCAGCCGATGCCGGTGCAGTTTTCGAGAGAGGACCTCCACAACTACTTCATCCGCGACGGGAACTGGGCATATCTACTGGGCACGGCGGCAACATGGTTCTTCTTGGACGTCTCCTTCTATGGCATGAGCCTCGATAATAGAGGCACCCTGTCGACGATGTGGGCGACTACCATGCCCACCAAGATTGACGACTCTCTCGAGTGTTGGACATCATCGCTTCGCGGGGGGGATTCGACGGTGCCGGATTGGGCCATCGATGGACTTCCAGTTTGGTCGACCGACGCGACGCACCCCTGCAACACCATCTACGACGTGCTTATCGAGCAAACAAAGCAATATCTCTTGACTGTCTCGCTTGCATCCATTGCAGGCAGCGCTTGTTTCGTCTTATTTGCCAACCGCATCCCTCGACGTCAGTGGCTCACAGCATCCTTCCTCGTTCTAGCTGGGTTCTTCGTCATCACTGGATGCGTCTACTATGGCGTCCATCAACAAAAAGGTGCTCCGGCCACAGTGGTGTTTGTAGCCATCTGCCACTTCATGTTCAACTTTGGTAAGCTGACACGCTCTCTGCTCCGCATGTTCAGAACTAACCATGGATTGCCAGGCGCCAACACTTTGACATTTATCATACCAGCCGAGATCTTCCCGACCTGCTATCGTTGTCTGTGCCACGGAATCTCTGCAGCAGCAGGGAAGCTAGGCAGTCTCGTTGCTGTTCTAGTGGTGTATGGAATAAATCAGTCATATCAAGCAGAAAACAGACAAGGGCTCATCTTTCTCCTATTTGGGTCTGTGGCTGCTGTGGGTGCCATCTTCTCCTGGGCATATCTACCTGATTCCCAGCGTCGCGTCGAGTACGACGGTAAGAGTTACCTCGAGTCCAAGACGCTCGAGGAGCTTGGTGAAGGAAGAGTCAAAGCACGACTTGGGGGCGAGCTAGTGACGATAGAAGAGAAATGGGATGCTATCAAGAGGAGGAAGAGAGGGTCCATGCGAAGCGACCCCTCTGTGCCAGATGGTACTATATAAAGGCCTCATGGCATTTCGAACTGTAATTATCACATCACATATTTGCTGTCTAAGCGCCCTCGCCAGGCGCTATGCTTTCCGTATAAATATTCATAATGAAATATATACAATCCTTAACCACAACCGGACTACGTCTGGAAAACGTACAGCCTACTGCTCCAGTCGATATTTCATACCAATCTTTCCAATGTCCCGAGGATTTCAGGCATTACTAGAGACTCACTATCGATGCGTAGCTTCTTGAACTTGATAGCGCCCATATTGTTTCATCAAGGCATCTAGCGTCTCACTGTATAGCCCGTGGTTGCTTGTTGTGGCCCGCACGCTCCTATCTCCCTCGATAGCATCCAGCCATCGCGCCCAGCGTGATCCAGGCGGGGAGGACGGTGTATTTGCTGGGACCAGGGTTCTAGATATTCGAAGAGCAAAAGGTGCTAGGTGTATATCGACCAGAGACATGCTTCGCCCGAGAAAATACGGACCCTACGATGATGAATTGGAGTCAGTATGTCGGTCACAGGCGATGTACCGAGAGCTCTGGATCAACTACCTTTTTGTCTGCAGCTTCGACAAGAGTATCTATGCTGCCCTGTAAACTAACCCCTGCTTCATCTCCAAGAGCCGGGTCTTGATGTTGGAGGAGTTTGAAGAAGTTCGGGACGATATGACGGTTGATCTCCATATAGTCAGTGTTGCCTCTGATTCTGGTGATAGTGGAATGTATCTTACATGGTCAATCCAGAAACGGCAATTGGCTTTCAATCTTGACTCTACCGGAAGCATCGGTGTTCCTTGACCGAGATCTTCAAGCTGCGCATCTCATCAATATCACAAACCAGCAACTTCAAGACGAGACTCACATATTCTAATATGACAGCACTATTCGAACATGACCAGTTGCCATGTGCTATGGTGGGCACATGGCCATGAGCGTTAGCCAGGAGGGGCTGGGTTGGATGACGGAAGGCATCTGTCTCGCAGTACTGGTAGGGCATGCCTTTTGCCTCCAGGGCGATCCAAATCCGTTGAGAGAATGGGCTTTGCGGTTAGTATATATGGAAATGTGAGTGCTTGAGTATGAGTTCGACATACCAGAAACATGCCGCGTAGAGTTTGAAATCACTCTCCTTTGCGTGTTTTCTAGCTGTGAGTAGTGCAGCTCCCGTGGTTTTCAGAGGAGCCTTTTTAAGAATTCTCCGTATTAGAAACTCCTTTTCTTCAGAATTGGCGTCATGGATATGGCTTACCTGGGCCTTCTCCTTCTCCTTTCTCACATCCCCTTGGTTTGCCAAATACCTCTGCACACTATTCTTCTTTATCTCGTCACTCCTTTCGAGCGTATGCTTATGTGGCCCAGCCACACCGTCTCCCTTTCCATTGCCTCCATTGCCATTGACTCTCTGTATTGTCCACAATCGCTGTCCTGCCAGACTTGCGTCAAGACCACTGATGTTATCAAGGTCTAGTCGAGCCCCCGGGAAGTACTCTGTAATTTTTATCTTGACATCACATAAATCGCGCTGGCGCGCATTTCTCTTTCGTTTTTTCTTATTGGGATCATCAGATTTGGGTGTTCCTGGAGGACGGCCTTTCATACGACAGTCCCAGTAGTGTGAGATGAAAGGCTTGCGCTTATAACGCTGTGTCGAACGATGGGAGTAGACGTTGTCTACATGAGGAAAATATGTCTCGAACCTAAAGCCGTTAAGGACTGAAAATTTCATCACAGATAGAGGAGGGCTTCTTTACTCTTCATGTGTAAGAACAATCGTCTCGTCCACGTTGAACAGCTTATTCCGCCACATCTCCAGATCTGGTGGATCAACAATAATCTTACTGCTCAAGTGGCCGCTCAATCTTCCAAAGTCCTGTAGGTGAGCATTATTCTGTACAGTGAATATCCCATCGACTGGTGTTTCCATAACAGGCACCGACACTGATATCGGCGCAAGTATACCAAATTGACCAGGGGTTGCTGGTGTCGCGATAGCAGAGCCACTGTGCATAGCATGGATATGGTAAGCCTCTTCAATACTGGGTGTCACATATCCTTGCAGACCAAGCCCAAGCGCATCGCGATAATCCGGCGGCAGACCCGGAGCTAAGAACGTTGCGGATAGCCCCGGGCCGGAGGCAGAGGCGGAGCGCGGAGGCGGGGTGTTCGGAGCTGCCATGGCCGTGGGTCTCCGTCCTGGTACAGCCACGGCGATGATAAAACAAACTCCACTGTGAGATTTGTCCCTCGACGGGAACGACCAATTCCTCTCGGTGGCACTTTCTGACGTTTCTATTGCTGCTTTAAGACGCTGGCTGCCTGGGTCATTGTCTGAAAGAGGGGCAGGGTGTTACTGAGCTGCAGCTGCATACCAGAAGAAGCAATAAGGGAAACGCCCCACCAATCCTGCACGGACCATAAGGTACTACAGACAAAAAGAAAGCCGCAAAGAGAAGAGACCAAAGATAGAAAGAACGTTTGAAAACCCCGACAAAAAAAAATGAAAGCCTCGCAAATCGCTCGCAATCGAATTATAGGAACAGCCCGATGCGGGGGTCGAACCCGCAACCTTGAGATCGCGTACTCGTAAGAGTCTCACGCTCTACCGATTGAGCTAACCGGGCGTGGCTCTTGATTTGATTCTATGCCCAGCAGGATCACCTTGAGACCATGGTCAACATCGCCACGCCCCTATCCAACCACGCAGCTCTTCTCTTTCCCTGCACCTATCATGGTCGTAATAGTGGTGTTTCATTGTCATTAGAACCCGGGTATCCTTCAGAATTACTCAAAACATACATGGTAAGTCATCCATGAGACTCCCAACCCATAGTGTACATAATTGCCGATATGTTTGTCCCGTATAAACGCCCCTGGTGCCAATTCTGATTCGTGGTGTCTTCACCTCCTTCTCTTTCTTGTTATGATAATTGTGGAATCCCGGCTAGGCTCTCGATGCCATGTTGCTTGCCCAACAATCCCACCCGCAATAATTCCCTGTTCACCGAATTCAGGTATCCTTTGTTTCCCATGTTCCCAAATCCATGGCGTCCATTGGTCCCATATTCATCAAGGCCCGTAGGACGCCCTCGCCAACTTGTGGTATTCCTGATTGTCCTTGAATGTCTCCCCAACCATCAGGCATTGAAAAACCTCCACTCTGGTCAAGGCTGGTCGGCATCGTAAATCCAGCTGTGTCTGAAAAGAATCCTTGTGTGCTCCCATCGAGAACACTCGGGTTCATCAAAGTCTGGTTCGGCGACATGGGGCTCGCGTTGAAAGAGTTGTGTCCGGATCCGTTCAGCTGCCCAGGGGCCAGATGGTTCCGTTGGTCAGATCCTGAGCTCGAATTTGGTGTAGGTCGATTTGATGTCAATCCATCAGGCGATCCTGAAGCATCTTGGCTATCACCTGTTACATCGCCAAAACCAGACATTGTCCGACTGCCAGATCCAGTCTTTTCGAATGTCGCCCCTGAGCTCGGTGTAAGAATGGGTAATTGTTGGTCAGACGACATCCAAGCCTGCGTAGCGAAGCTCTCTTCAGCAGTCGTGATCTCTGGTACGCTATGATTAGGCTCAACAAGATCCGGTTGGTTTTCACCTCTCGAGGGTTGCATATAATTGCATTCATTACGATATGCTGCTATACCCTGCATTCCTTCCGGGTTATCACACCTAGCACCTCTGGGCGCCGCTGGGTTGACAGGCTTTGCGACATTAGTGCTATTCGAGGAGAAACGGCATGGGGTCAAACATACACCATCGTTGTTGCGTGGGAAGGCTGTCTTCAGCTTGGGGATTCTCAGTGCAAGTGCTTCGAGGTCGACATCGAGCTGAACGAGGAATGACTCAGTCAAGGGATTCCTGCGTTTCAGCGCGTTCATGGCAGAGAGCAAGAAGCGAAGTGAGTCTGCCGTCTGGCTGTCGTCCGGTCGACTCTTGAGGTACTGTACAAATACTCGCGCTGATACGTATAGGCAGAAAGAGATGAACGGGTTTACCTAATAGCATATTAGAATCTCCGCTAATGGATGATAGCTGGCAACACTTACTGTTGAGAGATCCATATGGGAAATCATGCGCATGATGCTGGCAATCTCGTTGGCAGCTGTGATGCATCTAACTTTGCTTTCGGCGCTGACCGACGCGGGCAAGTTGTTCTTCTCCGCTTTGAAGATAGCGGCTTGGTGCAGACAGATGGTTGAGGTATGGATACTCATGTTTGTGAAGACAATGTTAGGATTCGACAAGCCAGTGGGAAGCTTGAGTTGGGGAGGGAGACAAAGGGATGTGTTGAGGAGGATATTGTCCATCTGGCGGTGTCGTTTCCAGAACGGACCATTCAGGTCGTTGTCAAGATCATCGGCATCAGGACGGTGCAGATGTACCAGATTTCTGCCAAACAGGCAGGCCATGAGCACGATACCCCCAAACGGCGACAGCTTACCTGCACCCATGGGGCTAGTACATTCTGACAGTGACTGTGTCTGCTCAGGTTTGCTCATGATGAAGGCATCTTCTGAAGCAGGGAGATTGGTCATGATGTCGCGTTCGTCAATGGTCATGGGCCAGCCCGTGCCAATACTGGCATACCGGTCTTGGCAGAAAGCCATCCAGAATGTTCGGCGTCGTTCCTCTCGTTCTGTCCAATCCTTCGGTGGTGCAAGGCATTGCTTGACGTCGAGGCCCGTTCCGTCTAGTCTATGGAGACCAGTCCTACAATGGTCAGTAGAGAAACGAGTGTCGCTCAGGGAGTGCATACATTTGAGCCAGGCGGATAGCAGAGCCAGTGTTGATCCAGGCCCGGGGAAAATACATCATCTTCATTTCATAAGAGGCCAGCAGAGTATGTGTCTGGCAGTGAGCAATAGAGATCATGTGTTCTCCATAGCCCTTGACGTAATCCGCTTCAACGTACTTCCGCGCTCTGCGGTAGAAGAGATCTTTCAGATCTGCATATTTATCTGTTATGGTGCATGCGAGAGTCCACATGGCATATCGCAAACAAACCGGTGGCCTTTGGTTCGGAGCGCTGTGATAACTGGTTAGACATTTTACTTATCCGCAGTATGAGGAAACAACATACAGGTTCATGGCGGCAAGGTAACGGTATTTGTGGATCATGGGAATGGACGGATGAACCTTCTCGAAATAAATCTGGTGAAGCTCGTCAATGGTTTCTTGGGGAGGCAGAGGCTCCTCGAGACCCAGGCCAATCATTTCCCATGTGAAAGTACCACCAACATTGTTCATGCCCATATCTAGACTGGCATTGAAATTGAAGTCGTCCATGGCACCTTGCTGCGGCGATTTATCGGTGAAGTTCCAGTGCTGGTCCATACTATGATCCCCGGTAAGGTTTATAGGCGCATTTGAGATATTAAGATTCGCAGGGGATGCTGTCTGAGGTGGTCCGGACATTGCGACATTGATGTTCTTCGGAATATTCTGCGGAGGTTCCTGGGTTTTCAGCAAGGTTTCGACTTGTTCTGTAAAGGCGCAGCACGTCAGTAAATCCAATTGTCGATAGTATGTCGGGAAGAGGCTCACTCAGTCGCTCCTCCAGAGCCTTGACGTAACCACGCTTAGGACCACTCTTCCTCCGCTGTTCGTCGTAGGCGCAAGTATGACCAAGACGGGAGCAGGTACTGCAGCTAGGTCTGACTCCATCGCATTTGAGCTTGCGCTTCCGACATATCATACATGCCAGCCGTTTTGGCTTGGGAACGCTCGCATTATCGGGTATTTCCTGTTGAGGCGCTGTTTCGTCCCCATCGGCGTCGTCGCTTCGTGGACGTTTGTTGCCGGTGGTGCCAGCTCCCTTCTCATTTGAGTCTGGCATGGGGGGCTATCTGGAAGGCTGTATTTGTTGATAGCGGAGGGTTGAAGTCGCGAACCGATTGATCAGACGGCGGCGGGGATAATAAATGCTGGACGGGCGAATGACACGGTCGTAAGGGTCCGCACCTCCCGGAGAGAGATCCGGATATTCAAGAAAGCAATAACAGAAGTGGAAATGAGGAGGGAAGACCGACGCTGATAAAAGTCCGGAAGATAACGTGTTGGTGTTGTGCCAAAGAAACGGCAATACGGAGCGTGGAACGATGGGATTCGAGCTCACCACCGTGAGTAAGGTAAGGTTACGGAGTTAAAAGATGGAGGCAGGTGGGAACCCTTGTTGTTGAGGGAGTCGTCGGACTCGGGTGGAAGGTGGGGAACAACTAGAGCCTACTACTTTACTAGAGTCTCATACCCTCTAATGGTTGGCAGCCAACGGCTCCACGGTTATCAGGGAGCTGGTGTTTGAGGGGTGCTTGCCGCGATACACCTTGGCTGCCTGGCGCGCCTATAAGATGTTGCTGACTTTTGGAGGTGGCCAGTGGAGTGAGGTACTGTACAGTTGCAGTACGTTTTGTACTGTAGATACTAATAAGGTACCGTCAGTCTAGCTTTGCAAGGTTGGAGGTCGTTGCCAGTGCATTATTAGGATTAATAATAATGGCATTGGATCCAGAGTAGCAATCTGCAATTAGGTTATCACTCAGGTTGTTTCCACAACCCAAGTGTGACGGAAATCAGCATTAAATATTACTCTCGAGGTTTTCGACGAAATCCCCAAGTGCATTGCTGAATATGACTGTATTCGTCATCAAGAAGTTATTATCACATCTCTCTAACTGATATCGTCAACATCCACGATTACTTGCAGATATCATCTGTCCTCTAGGTTAACACAGCCACACGCTTCGCTTGTTTCCGCTCTTCTAGTGGCAGCCATTTATCTCAGTGGGCGGCCGACTTGAATAAATATCATCGTCAACCTTGAGCAGCATGATATCAACATTTTGTGTCAATAAGAAAACAAAACAGCACTCGTACTCGTGTGAGGTTGCAAAACACAAAACAGAGCTACTCGATTCTACAACCAATTCAACAACGACAATACTTCCTGAGCATATCGGTTAACCGTTTGTGACAAGTTAGCCACTGCACGTTTAGAGTTAACTCAAACCTAATCATTACAAGCATTGCTAGAACTTCAACTGCCCTAAACATCTAACAGTCATGATCAATTCCCAACTATTCACTTGGTTGAATAATCACGCCTTGACTATAATACCAGGTGTAATAATACACAACGTCTATTCTCCCACACGGGCATGCATATTTCCTTATTGTAAAGTACAGCACATTCTGTTGCTTCTGATACCTCCCAGTATCACATATCATGGTAAACATACTAAGCTAGACACATAGCCTAGACGCTATCTAAAGATATTTCCCATTGTAATTGCCTGTCATCCATGAGGAGCACATCAGCAGGACCGGCTCCCCATCATGCAATTTTTGGACCACGATGACTTCATACATTGACCACATGTGCCCTGGCTCATCCCACTGTGCGGAAAAGCGAGGCCATACGCGGACGTGCCGGTCCTTATTTAGCCCGTTTTACACACAACCTAAACCTATCAAGAGCTTCATAAGAAACAGATAAGGCTGGCCTATGACGGCTTGCATGCTGAACACGAAATATTCTATACACTATCAATTGCGTTGTAGAAGTGAGGGCTTTCAAGGGCCAGTATAAACGCTCGCATTGTACTTAACGCGGCTAAGGGATTATATCTTATTTCCTGTCAACATCGACACCCACGATCCGCAAAATGCCCAAATCACTATATGCAAGGCAATACCTTGTTGGAGCCCAAGCAACTACTGGACAAGCACCAGCCGTCTTAAACGTGTGGACATGGTCTCCTGTCTCGACATGTGATACTTCCAGGCCAGATCCTATTAAAAAAAAAAAAAAGTTAGCAAAAGCATCTCAAACATGGGTAAGGAATTTTCACCTTCATCACTTCCACCAACAACAAAACTACCATCGAACGTAAAGCCTGAAGTCAAAAAGGTTAGCAAATTCACTATAAACCGACATCAAAGGAACGCACTCAGGCTCTTCACTGGCCCAACCATCCTCGTAATTGTCCGCTGGCAAATCCAGTCTGTTGTATCCCACAATGCAATAATTGAGTCTGAGCCTCCCGTCGCCAGATACCGCCCCGTAGGCTGTAGATCAGCAGTCAGACACGAAGAAGTATGTCCATTGAGCTCAAACTCGTCCGTCTCTTCTCCATGTTTGCTCTGCAATACAGGTTGAAATCCAGGGTACGACAAGACTCGGATACGTCCTTCTGCTGTCGTGACGAATATCTTCTCACCGCTCCAGCAGAATGCGATCTGGTTGGTCTGCACGGACTGTTGATGTGTGCTGAGAGGCGTCGACTGAGATGGCGACAGAACGAAGATGGTATCTGCCTTGTTCCCAACGAGAAGCGTGTTCCCATCTGGTGCCCAGACAAGAGTAAAAGCGTCCCCAAGTCCTTTGACCTCGTTGAAGCATGCTTTTGTCCTCACGTCCCAGAACTTGACCACGCCGTCACTGCTCACACTGCAAAGCTCTGCATCTTTTGTTGGGTTGAATGCGACCTTCTCAACAGATGCTGAGTGGCCCTTGAGCTCCGTCGAAAACTTCACATGAGGCTTTTCAGGGTTCCCTATCTCGTTCAGCCTCGCTCTAGTGGCCTTACAGGCCCGCAGACTTGATCAACTTACACACTCTGAGGGTTTTCTCTGACGACCCCGTTGCTACTAGAGTCCCAAGGGGATTCCACGCGATGCATCGCAAGCTTCACCATCAAAATCAGCAAAAGGGACAAGACAATAGCCCCCCCTGGTTAGATAGCACATACCTATGGGGATTCGAGCCCCGCGAGTTATTGGGGTCGTTGTAGGGCTGACTTCTGAGGTTGCCAAAGTAGCTAGAGAACTTATCCCTTGATAAGCTCTGTCTTGCTCGAAGGACTGGGGCCATGTTATTCGACGGATAGGTGTAAACTTGTTCGCTGTGATGTCCAATGTTCTCGCTCAATTGGCAGCAGTTATGTTGCCGCTCAACACATGCGACAGCTTGAGCACCTGGATTAAGTGAATTAAGTGGCTTGTATTTACAGTTGGAGGAGGTTGGAATGGTTGTCTTTGAAGATTGGTGCTGGATGATGTTTAATGGTGATTGGAGTGCTAACATGAAGGAGCATCCCGTCAAGGTTAGTGCGGATCACACAAGCCACAGGCCTAAAACCAAAGGAGCGTGTCTCTGACCCTTTGGTGGGCCTGACGTGACGCGACCTAACAGTTAAAGCCGAGTCCAGGCTAGTGCATTAAAAACCATGTTAATACTGTAGATGCCGTCTCCAACGGCAACCGTTGTGACATTAATCATGTTCTGCGTAAACATCCAGCTCTATCCGTCCGTACATAGGCACGCGGCCGATAAGTAGCACGCGAATTTACCCACTGCAACCATCCAAGGCCCTGGCCACAATCACCCATTGTGTTCCATGTATTCGTGAAATGTAAAACTTCATTCCCGCCATTCCTGGGCTCTTTCCGTAATCCGGTCATGGTATATGTACAATTTTCTATCACAAGCCCTTTTTACGACGGTAGCCGAGATGCGCAAGAGCCGTATCGAGTTCTCCTACTCCAGTCATTGAGAAACATCGCCAGACCGCCAGATGTCAAGCTCAGCTTGCATCTGCTACCCCGTGGCCCGTGTCGTACAGCTTCCATTACTCCCCGTCCAGTGCCCCATGAATAGGCCGTCTGCACAGCCAACTCCAACCAGCCGAACCAAGCCCTTAACTTCCTTCGCCAGTGACTCCATGCGCCATGTATGAAGACGAAAAGCATGCTTCGGGAAATGTGCAAAAACCAAACAATCGCAAACAAAAAAGTGCGGATGCTGTCCGTAATATCAGACAGCGAGAATATGAATCCAGACCAATACGGCAAGTGCTTTTCATAGCATACTCGCTCAGGTATCGACAGTGGAATGTGTGGTATCATGATGGCCCATGAGGTTTACCAAAGGGCGTCGGTGATCTATTAACGTCGTGAGGCGGCGGTGTAGCTGAATCCAACCGCTAGACGAGTATCCTGTTCTTCAGAATATCGAATAAGATGTGCCATAAAAAGTTGTGACTTGAGTGTGCCTATGATAGCTCATCAAGGCTCAGATGAACGTCGGTGATGCCAAATAGAACAGCATTCTTCTTTGCCCATTGGCGGGCAAGAATCGAAGCTTTGTACCTTGTCAGCTGGCTATTCTCTGCGCGCTAGGAGAGACACATACCCTTCAAGAACTTCTTGCTAGCATACTTCTTGAAAAATGCTTCATGAGTGACAGGGCGAGCGAGGTAGTCGACCATGAGGTGAACGACAGGCTCGATCTCGTCCTCAGTGTAGCCGGCGTAGTAAGAAAGAGTCTCGTCCTGCAGATCCATTAGTAGTTGACACGTTAAGAATGTGGATTTCACGTACCCATTCGCCACGGTCAAGCATCAGCCGCGCTAAATACATGGCACCGGCAGCAATGTGACTGGGTCGGTAGGCCATGAACCGATGGTCCAGCAGGCCAATCTCCATCAGGTACTTTCCAATGGTTCGAGACTGGATATCGTAATTATCTGCCTTGGAGACACGGCGGAGGAAATTCATAGGGTTGGGGTAGCTGAGATCATAGTTGAGAGTGCTCAGAATAAATCGCTCAGCACTCAGAATCTCGGCCTCGGTAAAACCATCGTCGGCAATACGCTTGAAGTTCTCGACGTGAGGAGAGAGGACCTCCTCGTACTTGGAAGCGATAAACATGGCAGTGATTCCCACAAGTTGGAGACGGTCAAGCTGGACTACCTTCTCGGATAGGAAGCGATCAATGAGATTGACGGCGAGAAAGAGGGTTTCGGGAAGTAGATGGAAACGGGTATGGACCTCAACGAGCCAGTCGACCAAGATACCGCGCGTCTTCCATTCGAGCTCGTCCTGGTGAGACATATATTGAGGATTGGGAACCGACTTGCACTCAAGATCTCGCAAGTACTCAAAGATCTCATTGGCATATTCGGCAACCATAAGAGGGTCTTCTAGATCCTCGCTGTCCAAGTCCTTGACGCCAGGAGGGTACTCGAAAGGTGCATCTTGTACCTCCGCCTTGTCTAGAGAGACCTCGGTATTCTCGACTTCAACCTCGACGGGTGTCTCTGATCGTTCACGCTCCTCAGGAATAAGATGCTGCTTTTTGGAAGGGTGCTCATTTTCGTTGACGGGAGCTTTTATCTTGGTGTTGGCGGCATCTGTTACAACCTTTCGCTTGTTTATGGTACCGGAACCGGACTGAGTCTTTGAGTTGGTAGGCTTCGAGCCGAGAGCAGTTCTTGTGGTAGGACGCGCGGTCTTTTTCTCGATACCAGTGGGCTGAGCAGCCTTGGAGACTAATCCCTTGGCCTTCTTTCCAGCAACACCATCGACCTTTCCTACATTACTGACATCGCCCAATGCAGCGCGTTTCCGCGTGTTACTGGCGGCGGTACCGTTGACTGTGGACTTCTTTGTTTGCAGAGCAGCCTTAGCAGGCATTGATAGCTCATCAACCTTTAGAGCGGCAGCTTGGGCTCTTGTAAGACGCGTCGTGCCGCTGTTCTCGTCGTTCTCGTTGCCGGCGAGGCGCGTACGAGTGGCCCGAGCCTGCTACTCAAGTTAGAATGGCTGATCGGGGGAGGAACCCAAGCCTCTCGGTCGCGTCTGAGCACTTACTGGAGGCATTTTGGCTATCTAGTTGTTGATCGGTGTAATATTGACAAGGGGGTAGTGCTGGAACAGTTCAGTTAGTCAACGCGTCGAATGAGAAACATGAAAGGGAAAGATGGCTGAGATCACGAAAGGATATAGACAAACAGCATTCGAGTTGCCGAGACAGTCGAATCAGAATAGGAATTCAGCTACCAACCTTTGGGTCAAGCCTGGTGAAAACACCGCGAAAGGAATGTTGTGAGTCGTGATAGATGGAGCGATGACTGATGCTGTATGTTAGTCGAGGGTGAACCAGCCCGGAATACAAAGTTGTTGGCGAAGGAAGTAAACAAGAGGTAAAAGGACAGGAGCAATGGGCAAGTTTGGGCGGAGACGATGTTTATGTTCAAGAACAGTTGTGGTTGTGAGGACAATAGAAGTGTTTTGACGAGCGGGTAAGGAAGATGAGTTGTGGAGATCCACCAAAGTGGGTACGTACCCGTACGCGGCTAGACAAGTCGCGTTGCTCTTCGTTGCTCTAGGTACGTCAGGCTCCCAAGCGTGATGTCCCACTCGAAAGAAAAGGATTGGAGCTCGTTAGGAGCAGGGGCGATGCGATAGCTTGGCTATTTTTCACAGGACGTATCGAAACACGCAAAGAATTGAATACTGCGGCGTGAGGTGCAGTAGACTAGGTGCGAAAAATGTCGAGTAGGTAGGGCTGGACAGTTCAGCAGAAATGCTTGATATCAGACGGAGGATAATGAGAATGGTAGGGTGAACGAAAACCCTGAACAAGTGGCAATATCCCGATGGTCGAACAAGGATGAACGTAAAAGAGACGGTAGAGACGACAGGCACATTTACAAAGTTGAATATCAAAAGAAGAGAGAGAGCCAGGTCAAGGTAAACGGACGACGGTGGACAGGTCTTGACATTTAGTATGGAGGGGCGGGATGGATGAGATCAGTACAAAACGCGCCTGCATCCAGGTCCAGTCGCGAAAGCTACTGGTAACCTGGAACCTTGGCAAAGCTACGTACTACTTCAGGCTCGAGACTGTGTTTTTGTGGGACTGCCTCCCTAGCAACCGCCAGCGAACCGCCCTCGAGTTCAACCTCATTGGCCCAGCCTCGTCGCGGGTTGAGGTTGTTCACGAAGCACGAGCCATGTGGGAGCTACCTACGTGAGGGCGTCTGTGGCGGCTGCATGTGGCGGTGCAGCTTTACTCAAGTGGCTCAGATTTGTCCCTCCGGCACAAAGTTGTTCATTATCCGATGAAATTTGAACATCTCCAACGACGACACCAACGGTGCCATTGGCGATAGTCGGCTTCTTTTCTGACGGTCCTGGATTCCCCAATTCGTCTCTTGCTACTAGCTAGAGATTGTTTGAGCTACCAGGAAGCATTTAATATTGATAGGCCCGCCTGATCTGCCCTCCAGCGACCGTCGTTGGGGAAAGTCATTGCCTTCCCCTCTGAGTTAATATCAAACCATACAACCACACGAACCGACTCCGATGAAGACCAACTGCTAAAATTCCAACACTTGAAACACTCGAGACCGACAATGCTTCAGTCCGGCCTTCAATTTGCTGCTGCACGGCAGAGCGCTTTGCGCATGGCTCTGAGCCGATCGCTCCCACGAACTTATGCAACCATCAGACGTTCTAACGAGACCACCGCCAGTCCGAAAGAACTCGCCGAGAACCCCGAGAGTCAATCTGCTATCTTGCGAGTCTATAAGCCCCGAACGCCTGGTGTGAGACATCTCAAGCGACCTATCAACGATCATCTCTGGAAAGGACGACCTTTCCTTCCCTTAACATTCCCTAAGAAGGGCCAAGCTAAGGGTGGCCGAAATGTGTCTGGTAGGATCACCGTGCGACACCGAGGTGGCGGCGCAAAGAGAAGAATAAGAACGGTTGACTTCCTCCGCAACCGACCAGGACCTCACCTGGTGGAACGCATTGAATACGACCCAGGACGGAGTGCGCACATTGCTCTCGTCACTGAGAAGGCTACCGGACGTCACACTTACATTCTTGCCGCTGATGGTTTGAGGTCTGGGGATATTGTGCACAGCTACCGTGCCGGTATTCCTCAAGATCTACTTGACAGCATGGGGGGTATTATTGATCCCGGTATTCTAGCTGCGAAGACTGCCTTCCGTGGTAATTGTCTACCTATGCACATGATTCCTGTTGGCACTACAGTATTTGCTGTGGGATCCGCAGCTAGACGTGGCGCCGTATTTTGTCGTAGTGCTGGCACCTCAGCTGTGGTCGTCAACAAGAACGAGGAGACGAAAGACGACGGTACTAGGGTCATGACTGGCAAGTACGTTGAGGTTAGACTTCAGAGCGGTGAAGTTCGACGAGTTAGCAAGGACGCTTGTGCGACCATTGGCGTGGCTAGCAACATTCACCACCACTATCGCCAGCTGGGCAAGGCTGGACGAAGCAGGTGGCTCAACATTCGACCTACAGTCCGTGGTGTTGCCATGAACAAGGGTGAGGACCATAGGCGCATCTTAGTAGGACTGCTGCTGACATGAATTACACAGTCGACCATCCTCACGGTGGTGGTAGAGGTAAATCGAAGGGTAATCGTCACCCTGTCTCTCCTTGGGGTGTTCCTGTAAGACTACCTAATAGCCTCGAAGCATATGAAGCAATGCTAACACCATCTTCAGACCAAGAGTGGTTACAAGACTCGACGCAAGCACAACAGAAACAAGTGGGTTGTGGTACCTCGACCTCGAAACAACGGGAAGCGCCGAGACAAGGCCAACTAAGGGAAAGGAGTAATGAGTTGATGCGTTGGATGAAAAGCACATGCCAGGCCGAGAAAGAAGTCGGCCGTCAGTGCATTGTATATTATGACGCTGCATTGTATCATGTGTGACATTATAGATAAGGGCCCAATTGGCGTCTTAATCAAAGAACCACGTAGGAACATGTACATTCCATCATTTGATGTTTGGCAATTTGACATTGCACGTGGAACTGTTACAAGCTGGTTTCGTGCATACGTCAGTATACCTAGTAGCCTTTTATCATAGATATCCCCAGGACCGGACCGTAAACACTGGCGGTGGTGAAGCCTGGGTGACAGGTTCATGCAAGAACCTTGCGGTGGGATGGACAGTCAAACGTCTTTCCCCTGTAAACGATCTGATCCTTTCAAAGCAGACGATACAGCAGGGCCTATCGAACAATAAGTGTGCTATTGCAATCTCTGACCAGACAAAGGCCTCTCGAGTTTCAACAAGGGTATAGTGTTTCACCGGCTCCCAGCAGTCTCAACTCTCAAGGCGCAAGGGCCCTTTGGCTGCAACCGAAAAAAAAGGGTTCAGGCTGAGTGAGTGGAGATAGTTCGTACTGAGCCGAACGTAATTGCTTGGTACCGTGATATGCTGTATCATCTGCTTTAGGTAGCCTTCAGCTTACACGCCCTAGATTCCGAATAGCCGTTTTGTTTACGGAAGAGCCAATGAGTTCGTCTTGTGTTTATGCAGAGAGTCGATTAAATGCCTTTTTTTTTTGGACGGAGCTGTCCCGGCCGGCGCTCACATGGGTACCTACTTAGGTACTTTGCACAGCCTCACAAAGCCACGAATCGTAATCCGCGTCTTTTGCTGCCAAGAGCTAAGGCTCGTTGACAGGTTCAGCAGTGCTAAGTTCTAATGAACTACCTAGTAGGTACTCCAAACCAAAGGGAAGCTTGAAATTGAGCAGCAGCTTGTAGAGGCAACAATTGTTAATCAATCTTTCAGTTCTCGCTTCACTAATGAAGACTGGCTCCAATATCATTGACGTCGCAGGCGGGTAACAGAATTAAGGTTATTTCTCATCCGCGGGACCTGATTGGACGGGAAGGTTCGGGAAGAGATAAACGCAGATCATGGCAAGTGTCAAGAGGCAAGGGCAAAAGTGTGTGTGTGTGTATGAGGAAGCTAGGGAAGCTAGCTAGGGATGTGGGGCCTGAGGCACCCATATCTCAACAGCAAGGCCTGGTAAGCCAGGTCATGGAGTTGTGACTTTCAGGGAAACAAGACCGTAAAAAAGAGCAGGACGGGATGACTGACTAGGATATTTGGTGTGCTAGGGATTGGCTAGCATGTACGGACTACGGAGTACCTACATGCATTCCAAAATGCCCGATGGTACGGAGTGAAGTGCTAATGAACCGCCGTAACCGTAACGAAGACATGGCTAATAAGACACCGAGCATAGCGGCAGCTATTAGCACTTGGCGAAGTGCCTGTTCCTTTGCTCTGTACTCCGTACTCATTCAAGAATCCATATCATCAATCTACCTGAATGAAGGGAGATAGACAAAGGCCGGCTTGAAGATTCCACTCCAACCACATGCTGGTATTCGGCGTTCACTGAATGCCAGATCTGACATGATACAGGCAGGTACCGAAACATTGCGAACGAAAATTAAACAAAACCTATCCTGTCCTCGGGCTCCTCGTGCCCCGATGTTAGTTGAAAAATAGCCATCGATGCGTGGACAGACCCCCCGTGAGAAATGGATCATAAGCGGGACCACGCGAGCATTTCCCCAATGAGGCTCCCACACGCCACTGGTGCTACAGGGGGTTCGTCATAGCCTCATTCTAGTGGCAGCTGTACTTTAAAAACAGGCGCGCGCAAGCTCAAACACCATCAGAAAAGTCTCAAAGCGAAGATCTTTCATGATTTAAGCTAGTATTGGAAGGCTCTGTAGAAAATAAGCCTTGCAAAACTTGCCTCCGAGCGGTACATGCTCCCAAAAGGAGATCCCAGGGCCCCCAATTCAAAGACGATTCTCCTAATAATGGAAGTCTGTAGTCTTGGCCCCCTGCCCAGACTCCAGCTGGTACATAGGGCCCAAGGCTAGGAGTGCCGCAGTACACGTAACCTCCAATTACCGAAGGCCGTCAGCCCCATTCATTTCTTACATCAGTTTCCAAAGGACCATTTTCTGGTAAAATCGTCCGCAGCTCAGTCCAACGCTGCCAGTCCAAACAGAAGAATTCCATCTGACATCGATATCAAGCACGAGATTAACGATTAACGAAGACATAAGAGCGACGGGCGAGTGAGATTGCTTTGACGACTGAAAATATCCTCCGGTGCTTCATACCCCAGACTTCAACCCAATACCCGTTACCATTACCATTATCCCTTCATTTCTTGCCCAAGTCATTGAGAAACCCCAGACTGATTGTCGCATGCCAAAACTGCTGCTCCTCCTAAGCCCACCTCCTTTGGACTAGCCGCTTGGCCGGTCTTTTCGTTCTCTCTCATACACACACCTCTCTCTACAAAGCCCACACGCCCTCCCTAGACCCCAACGCAGACGAAGGCGTAAACTGTCTGGCTCTCAAGTGCACGCAGAAGCGGCTCAATTGAGTGTGTGACGACAAGCCCCAAACC
>LTDI01000662.1:0-43556 GCA_001654545.1 Fusarium agapanthi
GTAAATCTAAAGAAATACAGAAAAAAAGCTAATTAGGCTAGTGCTTTACTTAAAGCCCCTAAACTATCTAATTAAAATAAGCTACCTATATACTTAATTGCTTATTAATACCCTACTAATATACACGCTAGTAGGGGCATATAACAGGTCTTGGCATTGACTAAGTGGCAGGTTAGATGTATTGACGTCCGGCACCGGCCTTGAACTCGTGGGGACCCTTGATTTTGACCTGTCATCGCTTACATGTCTAATTGGCTGCTTTTCTCAGAACAACGGGTCTGTGAAAATCGCTCACCGAGATGATCTTATCAGATTAAACGTCATCTGATCTGATCTAATGCACGCAATAGTTACGTATCAGGTTTTCCAAGACCGAGGTCTGGGTATTTCGCCTCCACCGCCGTCTTGCTTCTGTGACGCTAAACAGAATGTACCCTTCCCGGAAATAAGATCTCGTCTTGTGAGGATACATGCTTCGACTGTTACATTGGATGAATTAATCTGGAGCGAGACGCCTCATCCGGGATGTTGCTGGTGTTGTTGGGTGTGTTGAGTAGGGCTCGAAACTTGAGTCTGGAGCTAAAGTCTATGCTCTGGTGGGCACCACGCGTAGAGCGACGAAGGCGCTGTGGCTGTGGCTCTCGAGCCCAATTCGAGGAAGCTATCGTGAACTCAGAGTGTGGCTGTTCCTTTGAGTGCCATCGCGGCATGGCGACTTCTCCCCATCAATGCAAGTCTTATGGGGCCAATACCACCGGCAAAGGACAATCTCAACCATAAAATAATTTGTAAATGGTCGCGTCAGGCACTGTAAGCGCACACACAGTCCAGCTCAACTCCTTCGCGGACCTCGACGCCGTAGCATTAAGTTCGACACTCTGGCAACTCCACGTTTCTCCTCTCTCTAAACACGCATTTCATCCTCAAATATACCGATCTCCTTAAATCGAACTTTGACGTAGTAGTCTATACGGTCGGCCGAAGGAATCCTCCTCAACTAGAACTTCATGACGTGCTCTGGAACCCCCATATCAGTCGACTCTCGTAGTTTTGACTCCATCAACAGTTCTCCCATACTTAAAGAGCATGCAAATGCTTGTTGAACCTTCGGAGTGCGCAGCTTGAGAAGATGGCGGTCACATGCGATATTGGACATATCAAGGCTTTGGGCGCCGTTCAAACTTGGAGAGCGATGGTGTTTTTAAGGGCTAATCGGGTGGTAAAGAAGTCGAGGAGCTTTCTATTACGTGTTCTGTTGCGATGTAAATGGCTGAAGGCTCGGGAGGCTTAAAATTAATATCATGGATGAGCTTGTTACCGTGTTAAGTTTGCTTCACGAACTCTGTGACGATCACGCAACAAGTCGATTAATTCCCCAATGCGGGGTTCTTTATACTGATACTTATAGTTATACTACTTTTGTGTTGGAAAAGATGTCGAATTAACCTCAAAGAAGTCACATGGTCGTTTTGTCTGAACAAAGAACATCGTGGGTTGACAACAACCTCGAATGCGGAGATGGGCTTTGCGATAACCTGACAACGGGCACATCACGTTATACAGACAGACGATGTCGACAAAACAGTGACATCTAATGTTGCTGCATAATTCCCGCGATTCGTCCAGGTTGAGAGATGCCAGTGGCCCCTTTTCCTCGTTGACCATTGCAGCTTGAAGTACAGCCGTTGACCTTCGTCACTAACACCAAACCCTGTAAGCTCTCTACCTCTCGCCATCTCAGTATTGTAACTAAAAACACAAGCCCGACTTCCAAAATGACTGTCGAGTTCGAATGCGGCTTCAGCGTCTATCCTCCTCTCCCCCCAACACCCTCCAACCAATCCCTCTATGCTCTCTTCCTCGCCCGTCTCAGATCAACATTCCCCTCCCAAGTCCATCCCTCCACCTCCAGACCGCTTCTCATTACCGACGCCGACAACGCCTTCTACTACTTCACGTTCCCCAAGTATCCTAAAATCCCCGCCAATCCTGAGCACTGCAACTACTTCCTGAGTTTCCGCCTCAGCTTCGGAAGCGGTGGCTTACCACGAGAAGTAGCTGTTGCTCATGTCCTCGAAGTGTTCGTTATTGCGAAGGAGTATTTTGGCGAGAGGGTTAGGTATTGGAATGGGATGCATAGGATGCGGTGTAATAAGCAGTGGGGGTACTATACACTTGCGGATGTTGAGGAGGCGGAGGCGGAGGTCAGGAAGTTATGCAGGAGTATGGACTGCAATGTTATAGTGATGGAGACAGTGGTGGAAACGCTGGATGAAAATCATGTCGTGGAAGTTGGACCGCTAGCTCTGCTTGGCTAGTAGTCTTGATGTCTACATTTACACTGGAAATATGTCTCAGTTACCTTCGATCACACGTCTCACAGCTTCACCAATACTCCGGCAAAGCGTTAACTTGCAACTTGGTCTTCGAGATGAGGTTAAGTCGTCAAGTGCTCTCTCAATGATAGCAAGCTATAGACGGACTTAGTCGTACTTGAGACAGTGTCAAGTTGCTGCAGTGGTATAGTGCTTCACATGTCCTTCCTACTACTACTGAACCAGTCAGCAGAGACTGCAACTCTTGACGGAGCGCTCCACCGTGCTTTGCCAGTAATCTCCTTACCTAAGGGGTCATCTCTGGGCCATCTAACGTAGTCAAGATATCTGAGTATCAGGCTTCTTCTTGTCGTCGACCCCTTTCTCAACTTGGACTTGCGGTCCCGTTGAACGGTTCGTCAAGCGTACCCTCGTACTCTTCAACATAAAGTTTCCAGTCCCGACCGCACAGGATCTGATCACACAAGACTTGACATTCAACTATAGCACCGGCAATTCTGAGCATCACTATGGTGATCCCAAGCAAGGCATCCCTAGAGAGACAGGTATGGAGGGTTGTGCATGAACCCCTTGCTCAGACACATTTGAGCTCAAAGCCTACACCTCCTTGCACGAAATAGCCGGGACCTCATCAGTCAGACTTGGGCGTAACGCTCTGGTCAAACTCAAGGATCCTGAAGGATGCTATACGGTAGCATTGAGGTGTCAGCATTTGTGCGCTACTATTTACTTCATCCTGCCAATACTTTCCTTGTGTTGGAGCCACTCGACGATTTCCCGTCTAGTTCTCATGCAAGTCTCACTCACGGGCAACCTGATGATTCAGCTGTAACTCAAGAACTCCATGAGAGTATCAGGCTGAAAAGAGGAAGGGAACCCTTCTGTTTCCGAGTCTCACATCTACTTAACCATCTATCCAGTAAATGATGTATTCTTGATGTGTTGGTTGCTACGTTTGAGCCGAAACTTGGTCGTGGCGTATCTGATTGCAAAGTGGAAGAGCCTCAGCTTGGGATGCAGCTGTACTTCGCAACCAGCACCACTTCTTTTGTGAGCTTCAACAATGCTGAGCTGTCCATTTACATCAATCTTGCCTCCGTTGTCTTTGCGAATATGCGGTCATACGTTTGTGCACCTGGCAAGCATTTCGGATTTTGGATGCACACATTTCGCGATAACTTCATTTGCCATCATTCATCATTCCAAACAAACGGGATGCAAATAACTGACACAGCACTTCATCTGCACTTTTAACAGGTAGAAAGGGGGGGGGGTAAGAGTTAGTTCAGCGACTTGATCAGACATGTCGACCTCTTTGTGGATGCAACGTTTGTTCATGATCCTTAATTTATGGTTCATCCTTGGAAGCAAGATTTGTAGATTAGCGTGTCGCGAGTTTGATCGATTGAGCGACATGTTTGTTCAAGCCTCGAAACCAAGAGCAAAGTATGCATAAATATAAATGCTGGAGCAAACAGCTTCGCAGTTGCCAGCGCCAGGCAGGAGCGCAAAGCAATGCTGCTCAACCATCAACTTGCATCTCCCTCAACTCCATCTCAGCTCTCCATCCTCACCCTCATAAACACATTCCTTCACCTCAACAACCACACTCATCATGTCTTTCGAGTGCGGCTTCGACATCTTCCCCTCCCTGGCCCCTACCCCCGAGAACAAAATCCGCTACGCCGAATTCCTCGGCGACGTAACGACCGTCTACAAAACCGACGAAGAAACCCGCCTGCTCATCCTCCCCTCCGACGCTGACTTCCCCAAATTCCTCGACAAGCGCTTCGTCCACTTCGTGCTCACCAACAACCCGCGCATCCCCGCCGACCCCAACAACTGCGACCTGTTCTTCAGCCTGCGCACCTCGAGCGTCTTCGACGCCAGCGTCATCGACACCATAAAAGAGATCGCCATCATCGCGCAGCACCATTTTGGAAGCCGCGTGCACTTCTGGACCAATAACAGCGTCATCTACACTCGCGGCGAGGTCACCCGAGCCGAGTGGGAGGTGTCCAAGAGAAAGGATGTCTCGGACTCGAAGTGAATGTGAGGCGCGCGCTTATCTTACCCCGACACTTCCGATTACACTACACTACTGGGGAGTTTATACGCCCGCATCTGCCGATATTGCGCGACAGTCATGGCATGGGCTTACTTTTATGGTTTGGGGCTGACGTTGGGACCGAAGGAATGGGAATAAGCACCAGCGTGTTTTAATTTATTAGATCATAAGGCAAAAAGCGACAGATCAGTTCATTCTGATACAGGGATATCATCTCCAGCCAACAACAAAAAGAAAAATACAAGTTCAACTATAACGTGCTCCCATACGTCCAAACCTCTAGCCAAAATTCACGGTGTCATGTCTCGGTTCATTTAGAGCAGTGCTACTAGTAACGCATTAGTTTTTGGCATTTGGGTTAAAGTGATTATCTTGCTGACCTGATCGAGCTTCCCATGACTTGTAGGGGTCGGCTGGCTTTTTTGTAGGGTCGACTGAACCTGCGAGCTTCCTCTGGATCTTTTCCTTGAGCGAAGGTTTATGAGGTGCTGTTTCAAGACCTGTCTTGTTAGTGAAAGTGATTGAGAGGATGTGAATGAGACATACCAGGCTTGGTACTTGTTGAAGGCTTTGTTGTGTCAACGAGAGTTGTCTCAGAGACGTTGGCGTTGTTGTATATAGGGTTCGACATGTTGAAGATGTTGTGTGTTGTTTTATAAGTGTGTAATGTAGAGTGCTTCTTTGAGTGTAGCGTAAATGTCTTGTAGACTGTAGACTGTGATGTATCTTAATCTGGTGCCTCAAATCTCGGGGACGCAGCTTCTACTTATACTCGAGACAGAACTTACGCACCATGAATCGATTGAGTCACAAACGTTAAAAAATGACATCTCAGCGCCCTTGAAATGGATCACACCTTGTCCAGCCCTGCATGATTGAAGGTTTCGATCCGACTCCGAGTGACACATTCCGTTCCGCACTCTGCATCACCACTCGGCGTGCCAAAAGTAGTATAAACCCCTGTAAGCCGAGCTGAACCAAGTGGGGACTGAGTCCGACTCTCCATTATTCTCGAGCCGAGTCCCTCGAGTCCGAGCCGAAGCCACTCATTGTCAAGCCGAGTCCACGAATCTCAGCCCGAGTCCACCAAGTCAAGCCGAGTACTCTATTGTCAGGCCGGACCCCACACTCTATTTTCCAACCCGACATCCAAAGCAGCACACACACAACATTGAGGCCGATATCTCAAGCCGAGAATCTAAGATTTATCATCATCGGATTCATCAGCAATTCAATGGCGCCATGTCAACGGCCCCTCTCCTCCTACGCCTAAACGGTCGCCCGCAAGCTTGTGATCCATGTCGAGCGCGGAAAGTAGCCTGCGACCACAGCCAGCCAACCTGTTCACGATGCAGAAAGCGGAACGAGACGTGCGTCTACACCGTTTCGGGCGCCACAGTCAAGAAGCAGCGGCTTCGGTCCCCCGTCCGCACCGAGCATCAACCTCCACCAGCACCAAGCACCACTGACTCGACGCCTTCACCCGCCGTGGCTCCTGGTTATCTCGGCTTCACCAGTCACAATGCTGTCTTTGAAGAAACGCGCAACAGTCTCTCACTCGTCCACGGGCCCCCTGTCGAGGTTGTTGAGCCGAGGGCCCCGAGGGGTAGAAGTGTGATTGACCTCCCGTCTCACTTGAGGGAGATGAGTCTTTATGTTCTTCGGTGTTTACCTCAATCTCAACATGATGTTATGGCGCATAGACTTCACTGTCTCACAGACGGATGGATCTTCAGAGCGATTCAGGAGATTATAGACACGCTTCACAGAGACTGGGGACGGTATCTCACATCGCGAGATGATGCGGACCTGGATGTCGTGGCGCGTCATGTAAGCCATAACACGGCACAGCCTTTGCGCGATGAGCATTCGAGTGCAAAGGCTTGGACTGATCAGTTCACGGGGAGTAATATTCGGTGGGAGTCAGTTGGATTGATCTGGACGTACTGGGATGGCTCGCCGAGTTTTGATGCGCCGGTTGTGGTCAAGTGTTTGGGTTATTGCATTGAGCTGGCGAGACATTTCACACCTGGGAATGACATTATGCTGTATCTTTGCTACCGACGAGTCACCACTGAATCTCTCGTCTCGGGCGATGCAGGTGAGTTGATGTTCATCTCATCAGTTGAGTCTCGCTGACAATCGCAGGTTTGACATGCTGGCGCTACTTTGCAGAGACCGTCGCTCTTCTCACATTCCTTGGTCGACACGTCGGGTCAGAAGACACAAACTACATCCCCTCTCTCTGCTCCGAACACAGACGTCGCATCACCGCTCGTGTCTTCAACATCGACAAGGTCCTCGTCTCTTTTACAGGCCGTCCACCGCTGCTCAGTCGTCGCTTCTTCTCATCCCCTCTGCCACTCGACCTGACAGACCTGGACCTTGAGTCCGGTCAAGCTACCATACGACATGCGGTGCAAGAGTTGGATTCCAATGGGTTTCGTCATGTTGGTGATCTGAAAGGATCGTCTATGGTTAGGGCGCGGTCGCAGATTGCTTACATTAAGGATGAGCTTCTTGAGATTGCGCTTGCGAATAGCGTCAAGGTCACTTTCGAGAGTCTAACGTACGTCATTCTCATATTTCTGGGTTCTGTGCTGATAAGGGTAGTGAGATCAAGGCTCGCGCTGAAAGGACGTATGAGAGCTTCCCGGCCAATCTCATCCATCGACCCGACGAACTCGACGATCCAGACTGCGATGTCCAGAAAGTATACTCGAGAATTCTTATTCGACTAGAACACATGCAGAATCTCTTCTTTGTAGAGAGACTGTTACTTCGACTCGGCCACATTGATGAGAACCGGTTACTCCCGATTAGCTTCGAGATGGTCACTTTGACACTTCTCTTCTGGACACACCAAGATCGCTTCTCCGGCATGAGGCGAGACTTTGAATGGCTTGTAAGTCAAATTCACATCTACACCCCCCTATATCTCTAATACCTCCAGCTCATGGCCTTTGCCGCTCCCGGCGGCGGTATTCTCTGCCTCGAACTCCTCCGTCCAACATTCCGCGGCACCCATCCCGACTGCCCCAAGCTCAGCCGCTCCGCAATAATCCAAAAGCTCAGTCTTCTAATAGGATTCCTCGACTGGGTCCGACCTCCCGCCCCCAACGCCGATCTCTGCGCAGACTGCAAAGCTGTTATACAGGGTGTATTAGACCACAACCTCAATGCGCCTATTGCAGGTGGGGGAGCGTTGGATACGCTGGATTGGGATATTCCGACGCAGTTGGACTTTAATTTTGATCTTTTGGATACGTTTGATTGGTTGAGGCCTGAGCAGCTAAGTCTCCCTGCGTGAAGTGAGGAAGTTTTGGATTGTGGTGTTGGTCTCGGAGGGAGCTTGGATATGGATCCAGTGGCTGGTGTTCAGCTTGACGGTTTGAAGATTAGTAGCCCAGCATGATATCATTTGCTGCTGTTGAGCGGCGGGTTGTTCGGGCTCTGATGGGACGATGAAGAGAACGGGCTGTGAGATGTGAAAGTCTTCAAAGCCTTGTTCGTCAGGGGCGACGAGGTTATCTTTCCACATGCGATACCATCGACACACGCCTTTGTACCCATCAGTCGAACCGAATGCCTTTAGATGTGCATTCTGCAAATCTTGAGTGTACCATGATGCGATGGGAAGTCTGCGATCTTGACGCACAAACTCCTCCATCTTGCCGAGAGGATGAAACCACGCCTCCCACTCTTCCCGATCGCGACAAAACACCAGGCTCATCGCCGCTTCGGCATTCTTCTCGAGAATTTCCTGCGAATTGTAATCGGCTAGCCATGGGATGTATCCGAGCATCTCGTACCCCAGAAACTGCTTGGTCATGGTATTGATCATGTCCACGTCGAACGGCGTCCCCAGCTTCGGCGGTCCGACGGCTAGAAATACGACAGCTTCCCAGCGCGAGGGTTGATAAGCCGCCATTCTCGATAGCAGCGTCGCGCCGAAATCATGGCCGATTCCAACGATGGTTTTGAGGTTCAGATGGTCGAGCAGTTCAATGACCTCATCGCCCATCGGTTTGAGGCGGTACGCGTTCACATCAGTTGGCTTGCTACTTTCACCGTAGCCCAGCAGATCCAGAGCTACGACGCCGTAACCCTCGGACGAGAAATGACGGATTTGATGGACCCAGTCTGTGAGGGTTGACGGGAAGCCGTGAAGAAAGAGAAGGGTTGTGGATTGGGAGGTCGGAGGGATGAAGATGTATGAGTATACATTGCCGCTGCGGGCTGTAAATCTCTGTCGCGCGGGTAAATCTAGTGCCATCTTGATATCCTATCAAACGTCAATTGATACAGCATAAAATTGAAGCAATTGAACGGAGCGACCATGTCTCGGAGCTTTATACCCTCGCGGAAAGTTCTCGGACACTTCCTCACAACCCCACGTCATCCTCACGAATCCTTAACATACCTCTCATAGACCTCCCCATAAAACCTCCTCCCGATCTCCCTATGGCTCCTAACCTTCGTCCTCAACTGTGTCTCCCCCCAAGTATCATACAACCCCCTCACAAACGGATTATCCACCGCTCCCGCCTCACCCGCCTCCTCACCCTCTCCCCACTGTTCAAAATGCTCCTTCAACGAAGTCATCGCCTCATCCCTCGTCAAATCACGTCGCACACCTTGAAAGAACGGAACGCTGAATCGTTCTTTTGGGGATGATAGTACGCGGTGTGTTGTCGCTTTGCATACACCGTTTGTCACGACTTCGAATGCTTGGCCGATGTTGACGACGAAAGTGTCCGGGATGGCGGGCACGTCGATCCATGAGCCGGATTTGTTGAGGACTTGAAGACCGTTTACTTGGGGGGATGCTTGGAGGAGGAAGGTCCACCATCCTGAGGAATCTTTGTGAGGACCGACGCCTTGTGATGATGTTGTTGATGCAGGGTAGTGAACCAATTTGAGACGATGTTGGTCGGACAAGTACGAGAAGAAGATGTCATCCGGAAGATCAAGAGCTCGCGCAACAAGTCTTAAAAAGCGTTCCCCTAGTAGTGTAAGTTCCTCAATATACCGCGTAACAACACCCTTCAGCTCCGGAAGCGCATTTGGCCATTGATTCGGACCGCTCAACCCATCGTACAGCGGCGCCCCATGAGGCGCTCTCTCAAGTTCCGTCGCAAGCTCAACTTGTTCTCTCAGATCCGTTTTCCCAGCTGTAGTTTCCGTCCCAGCAGCGCTGTATCCTAGAAAGTGCGGTGACTTTTCCAAGGCGATTTCTTGTTTTGCTTCTGGGGAGAGGGCGAAGAGGCCTGGGAGGATGTTGATGAGGGATGTTATTGTGGAGGTGGGGACGGAGTGGTTGGAGATGTAGAGGAAGCCGATGTCTGTGAGGGCGGTGCGGAGATTGGAGAGGGTTTGGGGGGTGAGGGATGAGATGTCGATGATGGGGATTTGGGTAAAGTCTTGGGAGGGCATTTTGATGATGATTGTTGAGTTGTGAGTGAGTACCTATGTGTAGTGAGTGGTTTGTTACAGTGTATGTGATATTTGGTAGATCACGCAATGAGGGGTTCACTGATGCGACGTCGGCAGACGGTTCAAAAGCCACTGAACAATACATCATTTCTCAATACAAACTCAATTAACCTTTCTCCCATTCAATTGTTCAAATCAATGTTCAACGGAACATACCGTCGCAACATCATCACCAACTACCCTAAACCAACCATCCATACAACCAAAGTCCCAAATCCATCCCCGTCTCATTTTATTTTAACCGCCCCAGACAGAAACGGCGATAAGATAAGATTAGCCCACCAGCACACTCAAGATAAAACGTGGGGGCGCTAGCAAGATCTGGGTCACAGGTGCAGAGAGTTAATCTTGACACGTTAATTCTTCGCCACAGGATTGGACACCCAGTCCTACGGAGTTGCAGGCACATTAATCTCTCACAGGGGTATTCTAGTCAATAAAGCTTAGCTCACTGAAGCCAAGACTGCAGTAACCCCTTTCTTGCAGTTTGTGGCGAAAAAGGGCGCAGGGTTAATTACTGAGTGAGGTAGGTAGTTGCTGCGCCGTTTACAAAAACAGGTTCTTTTTCTCACGTTAGCCAAGGTTTTTGTTAACATTCGTGTGGTTCGATTGTCATAGCTACACTAAGATTGGCCCCCTTTTTGAAGCTAGAGATACCTTACTCAGGATGGTTTCGTGTAGAACATGACAAGCTTCCAACAGAGTTACCACGTGCAACACATCGTACGTAACACCCAACAAATGCCGAGAGAGACCCTGTAGCAATTATACTTTTGAAAAGATAAAAAAGGACCCTTACGTGCCTATTATAGAACATGTATTGGGCGCGCCCCCTTTTCTTTTTTGACTTTTCTCTCGTTTATTTCGTTTACGCGTACGGACCAGCGCTGATACCAATCAATACGGGCACCCGCGGGGGGAACAGGACCCAGATCCCCTAAAAAAGAAGAGAGAGGGAAAAGAATTCAGGGTCTCTGCACTGTAACGCCCCCTCCCCCCCCCCGCTAGCTAAACAGGGGGGAGTGGGGTGGAGGCGCAGGACCCAGAACGCGCGTTGTTTTCCGACGGTGGAGGAGGGATTTTCGTATCCATACTCGGGGTCTCGGACGGAGCAAGAGATGAGCTATTCCTGGAGGGGGAGGTATCCGATTACGCGTTAGAGAGAAGAACGAGGAGACCGAGACCGAGACGAGAGTGGTCCGTACGGGCACGGAAAGTGTTTTGAGTAGTGGTATCTGTGACGCGTAATTGCAGACGGACGAGAGAGAATACGGAACATGCGATACGTGTATCTATCTCGTCTCCTTTTTCAGCTGTCAAACGTCCACCATCTGTTGCTATGTATCCCTAGACCAGGCAGGGTGAAAAAAATAAGCTATTTTTCTAGAACGTATCCCGTCACTGTCACCATCCAAAGCCACACTCGGGTCTAGATCTATCCCCCTACGCAGCAGCTTACAGTAACTGACCTACCAGGGGTCAAGGTCACACACAGTCCCTCGACTCTTGTTTCACAAGCCCATCTCCACCTCGGCCTTCCTAGTCCCAACAACCCCAAGCAAGACCAAGACCAGTTTTAATATGTGGTCCTTGCACCCCCCGAAAAGACTTGGCTACAACAGGGTTCTGGAGATGAGATGTGGTCAATCTCCTTTGAGCTGACCCCAGCGACGCTATCTTTTTTTGGCTATTGGCATGAAGGGGGGCGAATATGCGCCCATTGGGGTACGTACGTACTCCGTACAACGTTGTGAAATAATAAATGGATATGGTAGCTTTTTCGAAGGCTGTGCCCCTGATGATGCGTGAGAGAGGTGAGCAAGTACTTATGTCGTTGTGCTGCCTCGGCTGTTTGCTGCTGTGTTTTCCCGTTCTGCTCTGTTTGCTCTTCATTCATATCCACTCTCTCTCTTCCTACAGTGACACTTGATTCACTGTTCCTCTCCTTCCACTTCTCTTTTCTCTCTCTCAATTGTCTCTCCTTTCATTTCGACATTCCTTATATACCAAATCAACGACCAAAACACCCCCCGCCCCCGAAATGAACCGCGACAAGATCTTGACCGCTGCGGCGGTTGAGAGGATGATCGCAGCTGGTCAAACAATCGTCGTCTTTGAAGACTCGGTACTCAAGCTCGATGGCTGGATGGATAGACATCCCGGTGGAAGATTAGCAGTTCTTCACATGGTGGGCAGAGACGCGACCGACGAGATGAAGGCGTAAGTCACGATGCTTTTTTTCTCTTTTCTCATGGTGTTGAGGTTGAGCGTTGGACGGGTGCACTACACCAAAAAGAGAAACACACTACAACACCACATTACCCAATTGGTCTCTACATGTCAATATGACAGGTACAGTGCATTTGTGTGGGGGAGACAACAAGACACAGATGAGATCAGATTAGATCATGTTAAGCTAACACGTTTTTCTTTTTTTGGGATAGTTATCACTCGGAAGCGACCTTGCGAACAATGAAGGCCTATCGGATCGGTCGGAAGCAAGGATCCTGGGTGAACCGCACACCACCAATTAGAGGCGGCATCTTCCGCCTCGACGCCCAAGAGATTGATCTCTCGGACTCGAGCACATCCTCCGACACCGACGACAACACGAGTCTCGACGACGCCGTTAGTTCCGCCTCGTCATCGCCCAGCGTGGTCGACGTCAAAGATGAAACCGAAGGTCTCCGCCAGCGGACAGTAAAGACGGCAGAGGATTCGCGAAAGCGCACTGCGACGCTCCGTGTGGCCAATGCAGGAGTTGCACGGGAGATTCAGAACGATATTGAGACGTACCCGTCGCTGGATACAAGGGTGCAGGATGAGATTGCGAGGAAGTACCAGCTTCTTCATCAGAGGATTCACGATGAGGGTCTCTATCAGTGCCCGTACGTTGAGTATGGGAAGGAGATGATGCGGTACACCACGCTGTTTGCGCTCTTTGGTGTGTTGTTTTACAACCAGTGGTACATCACATCTTCTGTCTTCCTCGGATTGTTCTGGGTATGTCGCTCCTTGTCGTGTTGTTGAAGCTTTTGACTAACTTGGGTAGCACCAAATCATGTTCAGCGCGCACGATGCTGGCCATCTTGCGATTACGTCTAATTTTGTCGTCGACTCCCTAATTGGCATGTTTATTGCTGATTTCTGCTGTGGCCTGTCGATTGGATGGTGGAAGAGTAGTCACAACGTGCACCATCTTGTGACGAACCAGCCTGTAAGACACTCACTCACCCTCATCAAGCACTACTCAATACTGACCCTTTTAGGAACACGATCCTGATATTCAGAACGTTCCCCTCTTTGCGACATGCCCCTCATTCTTCAAGTCCCTTCACTCAACTTACTACAACTTCACTTTCGTCTGGGACGCCGCAGCCGATTTCCTCATTCCCTTCCAGCGATGGATGTACTACCCCATCATGGGCGTCGCTCGTTTCAACCTGTACCTCCTCTCCTGGCTCCACGTCCTCTCCGAGAGGTCCTCACAGCTCGGAAAGAGCCGCGCCTGGTGGATTCGACCTACCGAGATCACCTTCATGGTCTGCTACTGGTTCCTCTTCGGCTACTGCCTCGTCTGGCGCGGTCTCCCCGACTGGACCACGCGCGTCATCTTCGTCCTGGTCTCCCACATCATCACCATGCCGCTCCACGTTCAGATCACCCTCTCCCACTGGGGAATGTCGACCGTCGACCTCGGCGAGACCGAGTCCTTTGCGCAGCGCCAGCTCCGCACCACCATGGACGTCGACTGCCCCGCGTGGATGGACTTTGTGCACGGCGGTCTTCAGTTCCAGGCCGTTCACCACCTGTTCCCTCGTGTGCCGCGCCATAACCTGCGCAAGGTGCAGTTCATGATCCGGGAGTTCTGCAACGACACTGGTGTGCCGTACTCGATCCTCAACTTCACCGATGGTAACAGAAAGGTGCTGGGGCGGTTGCAGGATGTGAGCGATCAGTTGGATATCATGATCAAGTGCCAGCAGCACATGGCGAGAACGGGAGAGAGTGGATTGCATTAGATTTTCATTGACTAGACTTGCGAGAGCGCGTGCGATTTGTTTTTTGCGAGACAGTACAAGCAATAAATTTCCGTCTACTTGATTTACAGTGTCCATTGACTTGCTCCAAAAAAATAACGTATCCTCGTGATCATACATGAAATCCTGCAAAACGATACCGAGCAGGGATGATAGTTGAAAGCATATGGGTATCACATCCATCCTTGCATACGCCTAGACCGTCCAACGCCATGTGAGTCCTTGTTACCTCACTACCCTGTACCCAGTCAATCCCTCACATCGCTTCATCCACTACTCAGCGTTTCCATGCCAGGAATACTCGTGAATAAGAGCGTACAGGGGATATAATGTCGAGATGTAAAAGAAAAAGCGAAACAGACAAGTCGAAACGCAAAAGAAAGTCGTTCGGTGTGGTGAGGCGTGAGTGTCTCGACAGCTTCAATGCCCAAAGCCCAAATAACCAGCAACGAGTGAACGCTATTGGCATTCACATCTGCCAAACCAAACTGATGTAGGTACGGTCATTGTACATAGCCTCAATCTCCATAGCCGTACCTTGTCCGACCTCATTCAGGTCAGCACCAGCCTCGAGGAGAAGGAAAAGAATCGATCGGCAAGGGATAGAATTCTGCAACCACCCGTAACCACGACGGAACGCAAAACCAAGCGGGGCCTCGCGGGACCGCATCAGAACGGCCTCCATGAGCGTCTCATCCGGGTCAGCGCCATGTTCAAGGAGCCAGTCCACAGCCACGGTCTGTCGAGAGGAGATAGCCTGGCGCAGAGGACGCCAGCCCATAGTGAGGTAGAGTCGCTGGCCGTGTCCAAAGCTCAGAGTCGAGTTGAGGAGCCAGTGGGTGTCGACCACGGCGCCGAGCTCGAAGCAGCGCTCAAAGGTTGCGATGTTGCTGGTGGCTGCTGCGAAGAAGAGAGGGTACCAGTGGTCGTGTTTGCCTGCGAGCTTGTAGATCTCTTTGTTGAGGACTCGGTAGAGGTACTTTGAGGTTCGGGCGAGGCGGGAGGCGCCGCGGAAGATGAGGAACTTGTTGATGTGGAGGAGGATCTCCTGTGGGAGGCGCTCGAGGGTGGAGGGGTTGGATGCCATGGTGATGGTGGGAATGAGAGCAGTGGAGGATGCGTTGCTTTGGGAGGCGGTGGTGATGTCGGGGGAGGTGTTGGCTGCGGACGACATGATGGAGAGTCGCTGGTGAATGGGTTTGTAGTGGTTATGAGAAATAAGATGTGAAGAGGGGGGAGAAGATGAGACGTGTTGGTATTTTGTGAGCTGTTATGGTTGTGATATTGAGTAGTGGCTATTCGTGATGGGTGAGATATGAGATATGAAGGAGAGGGCAAGATCTGTTGCGTTCGGCGTTTTGTGAAATGTTAAGGGTCAAGTTGTGGTCAGCCGCCTTGATGAAAGGAGAGGAGATGTGAAGAGGGGGAGAAGATGAGACGCGTTTGTGCTTTGTGAGCTTTTATGGTTGTGATATCGAGTAGTGGCCTGTTGCGATGGCTGAGAGATGAGAGACGAGGTGTGAAGGAGAGGGCAAGATGAGTTGCGCTCGGTGTTTTGTGAGCTGGTCAAGATTGAGTTATAGTCAGCTGTTTTAGTGAAAGGAGAAGAGATGTGAAGAGTTGGGAGAAGCTGGAGCGAGTTGATATGGAGGAGAAATCTGACAGTGGCAGCACCAGCGCCAAAACCGTTCGCGCAGCTCCAGCACCTTTTAGTTACGACCTCAAGCGCTATTGGGCCCAGAACACATTCTTTTGATGGAACAGAGTACGCTTTGGTCTAAGGAAATTCCACTGATAGTCTGAACACTGGCGGGCATGGAGTTGTGGAGGAGATGGTTATCGATATGGCGAGAGGAGAAATGCTGGTTGAGAGGGAGGCCGGGGCTCGAGACTGGCTAGATTTCCCGTCTGAGCTTGAGCGAGCAGGATGGTCACAGTGCGGAAACGGACTCTAGTGTTGAGGAGAATGTCACGAGGAAAAGTCATCTTAACTCAGGCGACAAGGACACTCTGCACACAAGCCGGTCATATTTGTTCAGCCAGCCCGGCCGTCAGCATCTCACATGTCCTTCTCACGTTCTCCGACCAAAAGGAACATTAGCAAAGTTGACTTATTTTATCGCCAGGAACAGAATTATGAGTGTCTGCATGCCATGATGCTGTCTACCCTCATTTTGGACGAAAGGGGTAGAGCAGCTTAACGAGGGTAGCGTCTTGTAGGATCTCTTGACTCTAGAGTTAGATTATCCCAGTTATGACTACAGTAATGAGATGACCCATTCAAAGAAGATTGGAAGTTTGCTGCACAGTAGTTTTATTGGGGGATTTATGTACATCACAAGCTCGCAAGTTGTGTCTTTCTCAAGACACCCGAGTATGATGCGTTTAGGCCCTCGGATGCAACTGTTGCAATAAATCAACCTGAGTCGATTTGAAACGTAATACCGAGACTCATGCCAGTCATGATTTCAGAGTGAAGTGTTTCCTCGAGACACTAAAAAGAATCCACCAGACGATAATGCTTGCATAAACTCCAAGACCCTTTCCCCTTTCCGCAAAAACAAAAACAAATCCACACCAGCCTGAGAGGTACCACTGCAATAAACTCTTATCAAAACACATCCCTGAATCAAAGCTGCAAAACTAAAGCATAACACAATCAAATCCGATCATGAGCCTCAAGTGAAGCCACCCACCGCCCATTTCCAGCCTCATACCTAAGCGTAGAAACCCGGTGTTCATGATGATCCTCATTCCATCGAGGCAAGTCATTCGTCTTGAAGATATAAACAAGATCCATTAATCGTGAGATCTGACCACAGCACTTCCAATATTCCAGAACGATGGCATGATGTCCTCGTCAATATAAAACCGGTGCGGACGACGCGTCTCCTCGGGATCCTCAGACTCGCTCCAATCATCTTCATCCCAATCCGTGCTCATGAGCTCAGGTGCAGTTGCGTAATATCGAATAGCCTTGCGGAATACGCTCCAACGTTGCTTTACAGCGGTGTCATCGGTGCCCGGGGTCATTCTGGCGATCTGTCGAAGAGCCTCCAGAGTTCCCTGGAACAAAGACCGCTCATGCTCGTCGATGGCGTTGTAGCGCAGGAGCAAGTCCATCTTGGCTTCCCAGATGTCGGCTGTTTGTCCTTGGTACTCCTCTTCCCAGCCGGAAACAGGTTCCGTGAGGTCAACGTACAGACTAGTGATTACAAGTGCAAAGTCTGTCTCGATGAACCACGGCTCGTGGGGCGGCCTGTGATAAAAGAAAGGTTCCTGGGCGTCGTACCAATCCTTCAGTGCTGGCGGGGCTGTCCAAGTATCCAGTTCCAAGTCTGTGAGGAAAACACCGCGCTTGGTGTACTCTTGAAGAAGGACTTCCAGGACGGTGGGAGGGCAATGGGATCGGAGGGCAATGGCCATGGTAGTTTCGTGCCATACGTGACGTCCGGGGGGACCGCATGTAGCACAATGGCAGTCAGATGCCCTCTCTTGTCGTGATTTTGCTTTGTAGTCGGGAGCTCGTTCGGGATTGAGCCGAAGGGGAATGGGATAGCCCTGGCTACTTAGGAACTTAATAATTCCGCAGATGCCATTAACCTTTTCTTGGTCGTTGATGCCTCGCTGAAAAAGCTGCACAAGGACCTCTGGCATCATGTCCGTCATGGACAAAAGGGAGTGATGGTCCCGAGGCCAGTGTTGGACTGGAAATCCCTTCGAGTACAACCACATGAGAGCATTCGTAAAACTCGGGCTCCATTCTCCTTTGATGATGCGAAACAGAAGAACGTCAACCGGTCTGTGTTTGCGGTGTTTTGCAAGCTTGTTGAGGCATTTACACCTGACATCTTTCTTCTCCCACGCGACCGAGACATCAAGACCGCCGAACTGGTAGTTGCGCTCCATTCTGGCGACATCTGCAGTCTTGAGTGCTTCCCGGAAGTCTTCGAAGCGGCTTGATCGATAGTATAATGGACGAATGACGTTGAAGAGTCCAGCTGAAGATAAGGCTAGGGATCGGAGATCTTTGACTCTGGGCTCGTCGATGTTATTGGCTATCAAGAGCATCAGCTCGGCAGGGAGACGCGCGAGAGCTCCTGTCTGCTGAGGTCGGTGGTCCGAGGGCTGCATGATGAAGGATGGGCTTCCTGACTCTAGAGGGAGCAGGGAGCCCATGGTGAGAGATTCCTGGATGGGATGGCAATGAGGAATCAAAGTATCGCTATGGCTTGAGAGTTGATGATGTTGTGGGAGTTTAGTACAAGGAAAGCCGAGAAGAGGAAACAAAACCTGTAGCGTTGCGTTTTGAAAACTAGCAGTGAAGCAGTGGCGTGAACAAGAGTGGCATGCCACTGCTACAGTATCAATCTGCCACTGCCAGGTTTCGACCTGAGACTGTGCTAGCTAAGCGCGGAATAACTAGAGCATGTTCAGGCTGAAGAGTGAACACTAGTGACACTTAAAGCGCAACAGTCACGAAGAAGAAGAGGCCTTGATTGTTATCAGGGGGAAAGAAAGAAAAAGGATTTCGGCAGGCAACCCGGGATTTTATCATCTACGAACCTTTCCAGTGTATGTGCTCCGGATGCGAGCTTTTTAGAGAGCCCTGTCTTTATGTGGGATATAGTTGTAACTGTCTTTGCGAAGTTCTGGTAGTGAATATGGGAGGTTTATATGCACTGAAAACCTTGATACTAGACACCTGGCCAGTGGCCCCCACGTGCAAGTCGCAAGTAGTCTGTTTACATCGGTAAAGGAGGTGAATTAGGGAAGTATATAGAGAAGTAAGCCTCGTTCGTTAATTGTGATGCAAAAATATTTGTACACAGTATCGGATTCAGGGCATTATCATTCCCAGTGCAAACATCCTTTAAAAGTTCAAGTATAAATCTTTGCAACAATCGTGATTCCTCAAATACAGTGATAATATCTAAAGTTGATCTCGTTCGGCTGCCCACAGAACTTCTGCCCTCCTATCAACGACATAGAAAACGAACAAATGAGATTTTCAAGCACGGGGAAAAGGAAAGGAACAAGAAAGCCAAGATAAAGAAACCCCAAAGATTCGCACAACTCTTTCATCTTCTGTAGGAGCTACTTGAACAAAGGGCTCATGACATCTGCCATGTATACAAGTGCTGCGCCACTGAGGACAGGAACTGCCAAGTCAAGCTGAGTTCGGCCGCAACCCAACAGTGGAAGTCAAGATTTCAGAGCGTCCCTCAATGATATGGCCGTATATCGAGCCAAAGCTTTGCCAGAGGCTTCCTTGTCGGCACGCGATCTTGATACCTTTGTCGAAGTACTGGCCAACACCTGGGACGAAGTTAGCCAGCACCTCAGCTATGGCGCCGGCTTTCCCACAACCGCTCTCGCCCCTCAAGGTCTGGGCGCCGATTTTGATCTGATACATGTCCGCACGGAGAGACCCGTCCTTGTTGTAGACGTTGATGCGGACCTGGGACGGAAGCTTGCGGCCCCAGCTAAACTGCTGGCACTCTACCATGTACTCGCAGGGGCAGAAGATCTTCTTCGTGGTAGCCCGATCACAAGCAGCATTTGGATTTCTCAGAGTAGATTCCTGCCAGGTAAGGCCACTGCAGTCTGTGTAGACGGGGTACTGGTTCTGCTGACCAGCTGCCTGAACAGTTGCCCACATAGCGTGGATGAGAGCATCTCGCATCTTCCAGCCGCTGACTCTGCCGACTACTCCTCATTGGCCGTCGAGCTGGACTCGGACAGATGTCTTTGGCTTGTCGTACTTAGTGTTACAGTTGCCGTTGTACTGCCAAGTGGTGTGGTCGGAGAGGCCGCCGTTGTTGTCGGACACATCGTACATGCGGTTCCAGACGCTCCAGAAGGAATCAAGGTTACCCACGTTGACCAACTCATCTGTGTAGGCTGCATGGAGGTTGAAATCAGCAGCAAGTCCCTGCCCAACGGCGAGGGTGCTAACGATGAAGGAGGTGAACTTTATTGGGATTGGGTGGTAGAGGTAAAAGAATGAGAAGGAGAGGTTGTTAAGGACTGCGTATTGTTTTTGCTTTGTTGAAGCTGTGTTATTCTGTTGTTGGTTATGTTCAGCCTTGGATCTTTATCATACGAACATAACCTTCTTATACTCGGGTTCAACTTTGTTAGTTGGCTTTGACGACAAGATACTCAACCGCTTCCCCGTTCAGGATACCGATATCTGCACAGAACTTTCCTAAGGAAAGTCTATATTTGTGTTTTAAGTTTCACTTGAGCTAGAGGCTTGTCCTCAAACGCCGAGTATGTAGTTCTGAACTTAGAAACAGGTTTCCATATAACACAATCTACACGGTGGTCTCCTGAAAACATCCGTGCGATAGTCTGCCAGGCTTCAAAGCTAATAGAATACACCACGAGGCCTATCTAGAAACGGCCGTTCTATCTCGTATAGCTTTGAGAACCTTCTGACTGGAAACCTCTACATTCATGCTCATGACAACCGTGCTGAAATTGCAGATACGTGGAACCAGTCAGGCACAGGAAAGCCCATCGTGGACTCTCAAGAGCGCAGCGGGTTTCTCCTGAGGACACCGGGCATCAGCTGATTCGAAATTTACCTTGACACGAATAAACCAAAAAGTTCAGCCCGCATGCTAGGTCTCGGTGTCATAAAGGAGTAAGTGAATCATCGGTGGACGGTAAAAAGTCTGATCTATCTTTAGGGCAAAGACACATCAAGCCTGAATGATACATATACCAGCTGGTGCCCGCTTGTCTGACTTGGCCTGTATCATCGACGATCGACACCATCAACAAGACTTGATTGCTCCTCACAAACCTCTACGTTACATCTCAAATTTGACCAAGTTCTTTCGTGTCAATAAACCTTTCTCCAACATCATTATGTTTTCCCTTATTCCTCTCCTGAGTCTCCTCGTCGTTGGCTCTCACGCAACCCCCTTTCTCGACGCACGAGGCGTCACAAGCGCTGAGCTGCCCGCCAAACTCAGCGCCATCAAGTTCGACCCAGCCAATAAAGACAATGTGGCTTTCCACATCACTGCCGCCGGCGTTGACACTCAGTGTTACCCACCTGCCAAAGATGCTGTTGCTCCAGGTAGAATCTATAAGTGCGGCGAGAACGCTGCTGTTACATTCAACTACACTAGCAAGGATAGCAAGCTTAGCGTTTGGCTAAGCAATGAGAATAGATCCTTTACTGGCTTTACCCTTGTCTCCGGCCCCGTTTTGGATAAGGTTGCCATTGACCTTGCTAGCCTAAACGGTTGAAGATTTGTTGAATGCATGGGGTTAGCAGTAGGCAAGTTAGGTTGTTAGATAGATTGCGAATCAGGGGTAAGGTGTATAGGGAATGAGGACAAAGGAACCGGCAGTGTATTGTGTACTTAAATCCATTCAAGTATAATCGTATCCCTTTATATATTGCACTTTGATGGGATACATTTCTTAGAATAGTAACGTAATAAAATATTTAACTTTTATACGCCATACTATATATTACACTAGCATACTTAGGCCAAGCTGTAAAATCTCCCTCTTAGTAGCCATAAGTGCCATAGCCTTGCCTTTTCTAGCGTAGCTTCAAAGGGACAATTATTCTAGGTCAGAAGACCTATAGCTAATTTCAGTTTCTACGCATTCTAGAATTACCTAAACCTTATTCTATTGAATATAAGTGAGCTGTCCTCTTAGGGGCAATTAAACAGTGCAGCCCGATCCAAACTTCAAGTTGTGCACGTAGGGTTTCTCTCGCTTTTCATTCGTAAGGTCTAATAGCCTAAACTGCAGGTCAGTATAAGGTCAAAGCGTTCATGGACTCACTAACATAGACTTGGGCATCGTTAATAAAAAGCCTGGAAGCTTTTAGCGTTCTCTTTGCCTAAGATTGGTCAGGGGTAACTTAAAAACTCAGTAAACGTGTAGATACTAAAGGAAATGCTTGGTTATTTCCCTTAACCGAGAATCAGAACCTGCTGTGGCTTCAGCTGAAACAAGCTATAGCCTACTAAACCTAAAATGCACTAAGTATAGCTGATGTACAAGTGTTATACGATAATATGGCTCTGTCCTAGTGGCTTCTTTTGTATTCGAGCTCGTATTCCCAAGGACAGATGCTGTCAGCTCAGCCCGCTACCCGTCTTCGTCATCAGAGATGTCGCACCTATATGAGCTCTATTCTTGTATATAAGCCGGTTCCACAACGATGCCTTCTTCTAAGAAACAATTTCTTCTTTTCAGATTTCAAACAAAGCTGCAGTATGTTCGCTCCTCATGCGCTGTTACTTTTCACATACAGCACCTTTGTCTGGACTCATTCAGTCTCCAACCTTGGCGAAGATGACTTCTTCGACCTTGTACATTCAGACAACCTTGCTCTTGTGCTATTTGTTACCCCTGGTTGTGTGAAGTGCGACGAGATTACTACTCAGTTCGAGCAAGCCTCAGACCTATCCCCCAAGGCCAGCCTTGTACGGGTAGATTGTTCCACTGACGGTCAAGTCTGCGATGATGTCGGAGTTCTCCATGTTCCAGAGGCCAGGCTTTCCAGAGGCCGTGGTCGACTCACCGTTTACCGCGGCGACTTAGACCCTTCAGCCTACTATAACACCCTTTCTCTCGACAAGTTTGCCACTAAGCATCTTGTTTATTCTAGACTATTGTCATTCATCGAACGACAACATGGCCCAGCTGTTATGAAACTAAGTGATGCCAACTATCACGAGCTTTTGAGTACTGATTACGTTTCAATCATCGCCTTTATTGATGATCAAGATAAAGACTTGGTCGAACTATATTCGCAGGTGGCCGAGCAACTTCAGGGTGAATACACTTTTGCAATTTCTCATAATTCTAGTCGAGCGAATGATGAAGGTGTCGCTCGACCAGGTATTTTGCTCCTCAGCACATTTGACGAGCGTCGCAGCAGCTACGAAAGGCCTTCTGACCATGATGCACTCCAGCTCTTTATCAGGAAATACGGGACGCCCTTGATTGGAGAGCTACACCCGGAGGTTTACGCTTCCTTTGCCGAGGTATTCCAACCTACCTACTCGTACACTTGTATGGAATCCGACAGCTGATAAATACTGTTAGACCAACTTGCCACTAGCACAGTCTTTAGTAGCTTCTCCAACAGAGCGCGATCATCTGGTTGACTTGCTCTATTCGCTGGCTCGAAGATTCAGCAGCGTCCTGACCTTTGTTACCGTCGATTCAAACAGATACCCCCAGCGGGCGGCAATACTCAATCTCGCCGACAGCACCAAATTGGGTTTCGCAATTGAGAATGCCACCTCAACGGAGAAATTTCCATTGAAAGCCAGGTCGGTCAATGCCGAGAGCATCACAGGATTTGTCTAAGATTTTGTGGCTGGCAAGTTGAAACCAGAAGTCCGATCTCAGCCTGTACCAGTAGAACAACGAGGCCTCTGCGTCGAACTAGTTGGACACACTTTTAGAGAAACAGCTTTTGATGAAACTAGAGATGTCCTTGTGGAGTTCTATACACCATGGTGTGATTACTGCCTCGAGTAAGTCTGTCTGCTTCTCACCCAGTGGAGATCGACTCTAATCAGCGCGCTAGGTCACATGATGTGCTCGAAGAGCTCGCCGTGCACTATCGCGATGTCGGACTCAGTGACAAGATAACCGTCGCCAAAATCGACGTGAGCAGTAACGATGTCCCTGAATTGATCACAGGCTACCCAACGCTGAAGCTATACCCAGCTGACAGGACCCCCCCGGTTACATTTCAGGGCAACTATCACGAGCCCATTTCTCTAGCGACGTTAATTTCTTTCATTCACGACCATGGTGGGAATCAGCAAGAGGCTAGGCCTTCGCAGTACTCAGGTTCTTCAACAATGTCTGAAGCCATGATTCCACTTGAGGCACGACAGGCTGAATTGGCAAGTAAGAGCTCGAACAAAGCCGATTTAAGCCAGCAGCACGAAGAACTATAACATAGACGCGTTTAAATTCTAGAGAAATAGAATAGAGGATGTTGGGGGAAGAAAGAAAAACTCTAATTTGTGCTTGCTATGTTTTTATGCCGTCTATGATCAACCCAATCTAAACAAATGCCCCAAAACAGTAAAGACAGTATCGCTCATCTATCCCAACAACCCCATGTAAGAAAACAGCCCAACACAAGAAGCACCGTCCATCGTGTGCTTGTCGATAGTTCAACATCAAATGAGATGTCAGGTTTGAGTGGAGAGACAGCAAGATGCGAGCCTTACTTGCGTGGCTATCAAGGAACCCAGCGAAACGGGAACCTGGTAGCCTGCTCCAATGAGAAGAAGAGATAACCTTGCTGGTCAGCCTTCGCAGTATGAAAACACTCAGGTACAGGGGCAACGAATTTGATACATCATGAAAAGTTGCCTCCTAATAAAACTAGTGCCATCAAGGTTAAGAATAGACATATTGTTCACCAGAATGAGTCAACCTAAAGGAATTATGAGACGGGTTAAGCGAAAGAACAATCGAGTGATGTCACGCTAAAGATCAATAGCTGAAATCTCAGCAACGCCACTTTTAGAAGACTACCATATTTGGTTGCCACATGAAAGTCCTAGATCAAAGCGAGCAGGCAGTCCTTTTCGGAACATGAGGGCTGACCTATTTTGGACCCCTACCTCCTTAATTGTATGCTTTGTTCAAACAAGCTGCTGGTCCAACCCGCATTGCCGTGCGAACTGCCCTGATCCCAAAAGGCTGATTGGTTCGATCGCGATTGAGATAACCAAGATTTTGGTAAACATCATCACTGGTCAAATGAACCGGGAGCCCTGGATGGATCAATAAGCGCCACTCAGTTTCTTACGTAGAAACACCAAGCTAAAACACATGAAAAGCAAAAGCAAAGACCCCTGTTTCTCCTTGGAGCATCAGCGCAACAACATGTTCATCAACATCCTTCCCGCAATTGCCAGATAATACAACTGCGCAATGGCTCAGTACTTAGTCACTCGCAAGTTTCAATAGCGCTCTATAATATCAGTAGTTCTTGCACCAATAGAATGAAAAAATGAGATGCTAAAGTACTGAAGTTACCCAACAACTGGCAATCGGGCTACGGAGCAGGAGCATCATGATGAACCACTTGTCCATTTAAAGAGCTCCTGGGCGCAGCTCCCGCGCCCACGGCCCTGGTATAAGTTGTTGCGTAAATAAACGAGCGTGACTGGTCAACTCACCGAGGTGGCTTGTAATTTGTATTGATCGGTGCAACCAGGTTCCGTGAGTTGGTTAGTGCAAGTCGACCCAGATGGGACACAGTACAGTTTCCCTGGTTGATTGAGATTATAACTAACTACCTGTAAGAAAGAACGGAGTGTAACAAAGATTGAAGCGCGCTGGAGTGTTAGTGGCGAGAGTTGAGTTGCTATTGAGCGCATCGAGATCCCCCTTCAGCAATGCTTTGGGATACCCACGCAGAGACCTGAGTGTACGAAGATGAATACGAACAAGCTTTCATTAAAATGTGCAGCCCGAGCTGAAATCTGTTCTTATCAGCCAAGCAATTGATGGGAGGTGCCGGGCTTTCCGGTTTGTAATATATCACATTGATAGTGAGTAGTTGTACCACCATAACAATTTCCCAACTTGAGCAAAAAGGAGAGTTTCAAGTAAAGTCAACGTCAGCTACAGCTTGGTAGGCTAAGCCTGGCTTTGCACTTTTACATTGGTAACTAACTACTTACTTACTTGGTAACTTGGGAACAGTTTCCAAATTCTCAGAGTTTCGTTGTTGAGTTGCGTCCAGTTTTAGGTGCCGTGATTGGCCCAATTGAATTGACTACGCTGCGTCTAGCTTCCTCAGGTCAGCTCAATCGGCGATCCCCAACCTCCGTGGGAGTACGGAGGCTAGGCATCATTACAGTACATGGGTAAGTGCTTGGCAGCATTTGGAGGCGGGACAGATACAAAAAGGCGAAATTAAGGGGCGCTAATCCAATACCTACGTCAGTGATTTGGCCTTACCCCTCAACACCCTCCCAAGGCCTCCCTCCTCTCATGATGTCCTCAGATTGATGCTTCAGCGTTTGTCAAAGTCGAAGCGAACATTCCAGACGCAAAGTATAGAAGAAATACGTAGGAAGTGTTCTTTGCCGAGTCACCTGCTTGTAAGCCTATATCCCTTATTTGTAAGAATGTTGAGATTCAGCAATCGGACAAGTAATAGCCTTCGTACACGGGCTTGGTAAAATGCAGAATTATCATTGGTTTTTATGATTATCATGGTGAAGCAGCTTATCTTGGATTGAAAAGTGAGGTTATATTAAGGATGCATTTTGTGCTAGAATGTTCAATGCTTGGCGTTGAGTCCTTATGCTGAGCATCAGTCTAATCCCGTGATCAGACCCATCCCATTGGACCCATCCCGGAAGCGGATTAAACATTAACCGGTCCCCACACCCATGAGTCGAGAACATGCCAATTGGCAACAATTTGAAACTTGATAAAACAAATCCGTAACCCCTGGCCAAGCCATCGGTCTCAACGAATACTCTAGTTTGACTAAAAAAACCTTGCTTTCTTAATTCAAGGCCGTGGTTATGTTAACAGGGTCAAGCTGCCCCTTGCTCAGTGGGATCATTCGGACCAATTATGAGAGCTGAGCCACTCACATCGTAACATCAGCCTCGTCGTTTATATGATGAGGCGTATTCATCGGCCAGCCCCTCAGGTGGAGTGGAGGTAAGAAAGCCCACAGCGATGGGAACCTTGGTATTCTATTAACAAGTTGTAGTCTTTTAGGCTGAGCTTCAAGCAATGTGTCAGAAGATTATGCTGATTTTCTGAGCAATAGTAAAAATTACCAAATATAATTCCAACTAAACAAAAGAGATATGATTAAAAGTCCAAAAGGAAACAGAAAACGGCCATAAGTCAGTGGCAAACTCAAAAAATCGCAAAGAAGAAAATTGTAGAGAGAAAGAATGAATGAAAGTGCAAGCCAGCCCGTCAAGTTCAAACACGCAAATGCAACAATCGAAGCCAGTGCCTTCACCTCCGTTGGTACCAGAGACGGGGTTTGTGTTGAGAACAGCAGAATGTTCCAGCTTCGATGGAATCTAGATGTAACCGTTCAGTATCTCCAAGAGGCTGCTCGTCAGCACCTGCCCGGCGGAGGGCCTTGATAATCTCGCGACTGTTTTGCTGATGGCGTTTGCGGCATGGAACCTTGATGCCCTGGCGTTCCCATCGACGAGGTATATGATTGTGGAGAATTCCGGGTCTTATGGCGTATTCAACAGCCTGTGCAAGAGGACATGGAGGCTCCGAGGCTGCATCGTCATAGCTCGCACTATTCGGGTTTGCTCCATGGTCAAGAAGCCACTCGACAGTGCGAGGACGAGAAAGCACGATAGCTACCACTAGAGGCCGGGAACTGTACGTCGGAGGTCGATAATCAATAGGTGCACCAGATTTAATGCATCTGGCAAGAGTGCGACAATTGCCATCCTCCGCGGCTATCATCATAGGTAACCAACCATTGGAGCCGTTTACCCGCTTCGCAGTAGACGTCTAGGATGAGAAGATCGTACAGTTTCCTGCATGTACTGACGAGTCCGACTTTATCCGAGTATTGTCTAATTGCCTCTAGAATAGCTAAGAGTATTTCTGTAGGGAGGTGACAAAGTTTGCTTTGAGTCTGATTGGAGGAATGGGAATTCATCGAAAAGAAAGTAGAAGAATGATGTGCAGCGTTTTTGCTGGCAAATTGAGAGATTCCGTAGAACTAGTATTGAAAAGAGTGTGAATACCGGGTTTGTTTTTAGCGACATCTCGAACTCAAGGTTAATTGAACGTATTTTATACGTCCAAGTCTTTCATTGACAAAATCTCCCCAGTCTTTGTAGTCGGTGTCTTGTCCTTTGCTTCTATTTTTGGGCTCTGTCCTGATGGGACTAACTTCTGGCTGCTGATTTAAAAGCTCTCAGCCACAAGTCTCAATTGCAGATGGACAAAGGGAATTAGAACTCGGTACTTAGTTTGCAGCAAAACTCACGCTCTTCCGGAATCATGAGAACAAAATTAACGCAGTCTCATTTCGAAACTTGACAGTAGAAAATCAATACTGGAACATTGTTCTCAGAGAATCGCTGTCTCGCTCTCTTGGTAACATCAGTACCCGACACAGAAACCCGCTTTACACGCTCTGTACTGGTTTGCCATAGAATACTCATGCAATATAAACTAGACAATTTATTTTCGCTGCTGCATAAGATTGAAAGCTCATTAATCGCCCTTGCCTTCATCATGAATTGGCAGTTAACATCTGTAGCATTACGTTCGGAACCCTACCTCAGGCTAATGGAATACAAGTAATAACAAACGACATTCTACAGTGCTAAATTATTTAATAACTTGTACAGAATATCTCTGTTCAGGGCGACTAGAAGATCAATGTTACTGTTGAGGCTTAGACGGGTGCTTTGTTAAGACTCGCATGAATAACAAAGACACGAGTCCGGCTTTGCTGCATGTCAGACTTGGCCTCGGATATCCCATGCTTTTAATCGATATTTGTTCAAAATACTAACTTGGAGCAATTTTCTCGAGCTTCGGGTCCTTTGTTAACATTACTACCGTTGATTCCCCTCGTCTGCGTAGACATCGTTGGCCTGGGTAGACTAGAGGAAAGCTTCATCGAACACAAGCACAGGTCCCTGCTCTTTCATGGATGTTGAGTCATGAAAGCTGAAAGAAAAGGAGACCAGAAAGCGCGTGTTCTTACATAACAGTGAGTTACGAAAGGGTTGGCCCGGGTACGCTTGCTTTGTATCTCGGCACTGGATTATCGTATGAGATTGGATCCAGTAAGGCTGATTCAACTTGAGTATAAGTAAGTACAGGCCGCATTCCCAAGAACAATAAGCTATAATCCACCTAGACCTTTATTACGATAAACACTACAACAAATCTCAAGAACACCTCACACAATCGGATATCAAAGACATCACCATTTCTCCATCTGTAGAGATGAACCCTTCAAGACCTCAACAACGAGGAAGACTGGCTCTCCTCCCTACCGAGATCCTTCTCCAGATCACCGGCGAGCCTGGTCGAGATGGAGGGACTATACCTTACAAAGATCTCAAGCGCTTGGCACTAAGCTGCTCCAGACTCTTCCATCTCATTCGCCCAATGCACTACTTTGCTGATGGCTACGCCGTATTTTTCTCCGCTGTTACACATGGTGACCAGGAAGCTATTCAAAGAGGTACTCAATTTGAAGCTGCGCCGCTCACCATGAGAATACTTCCCCACGGCTGCAGTTGTCCGTCGGAACTGCCACATAAGAGACACAGTATTCTTGACTCTATTCTAGAATACTTTACCTACGGCTCTTCTCCCATCGGAAATTTCTTAGACGGATTGAAATGGCTACTCGACGAAGGCTCAGAAGCAAATGAGTCAATGGACCAGCCATGGCACAAGTATCATAATAACGACCATTACCATAACATACCTGAGCTGCTGGTCACTTTCCTGGGCTGCAATACTGAGCGAGCTCGAACAAAAGAAATTATCACGGTGATCAAATTTCTACAGAGCTACGGATTCTGCTTACCTTACCAGGTAAACGCGGCAGCACAGAGGATGTTCCATCATGATGAAAGAGACGTCAAGCGCTTGGCCTATACGCCCTTTGATGTGGCTTTGCGGCCGCACTGCCCTACGGACTTTCTGGGAATCGTGCTTGAGGAATACAAACGGCGCGGATTGTCTATCAAAGTCGCTTATGCCGGATAACCCGACCAAGTCCGAAAATAGGCAGGATTTCGCTGGCATGGGGAAAATGATTGGTGGAGTAACAGAACGAATATAGGGAATGTGGCATGGAGTTTGTTTCTAGGACTCATGGATCCTTCAATGATCTGGAAAGAATCGCACTTGGGCGAGGTTACCCATGGATTCCAAGAAAAGATCCAGCTACTGGTGGACTATGAGGCAGTCGACCCAAACGAACTGCTCGCTTTGCGGTGCATCCTTGAAGCCCTGGAAGGCATCACCTCAAAGGTTCAAACACTTGGAGGATTTGATGAGGAGCGTGACAGGAAGGAATGCTGGCTCAGGCTGTGCGAAGCTGTAGGCCGCGCGGCGCTCCATCTTGACCTACGCAGAGGCGGTACCCGATCCCTCCTTACTGACTACCCTCTGCATAGCTTTATCCTCGAAGGCCAGTGGAACCCATGGAGCTTATGGTTCAACTATGAGTTGCAGAAGCCCAAGTTCAGGACTGAAATGTCGTTTTCCTGGATGCAGCATGACTGGTGGAAGCTGGAACAAGATGAGAAGGGGATGTGGTATGGATCCCAATGGAACTCCCTTCACCAGTACGAGCTTAGCAGCCGCAATCTGCCCAGATGGCAGCGTGTGAGCTTTGACAAGTACGTGGCTGTGGTAGAGAAACGATGGCTGAAGCTTAATACGTATTACTCGACATCCACAAGTCAAGAGCCTAGCGGTAAGGTATAAGAAGTATTTAACCCCAGAAGGCTGACTCAAGAGTCTTGGAGAGGCGAGGTTCAATTTGGAAGCAGGTTTATCAGATGTGTCGACCGGGTTTTACGGATGTATATTAGTTATAGGTTTCGAGTGCTGGTCCATTATAGATAGGGTCTTTTCGATTCCAGAGAGTGCCTTTTCCCACCTTGATAAGTTTCTTGTATCAGGTTGTTGCCAATAGTCGTTTTCATTTAATTACTGTACGGTCACTTGTGAATGTTTCTACTATGAAAGTAATAGAAGTTCGAAAATTAAATAAGTCAGAGATCAGCCAACTTCCACGGATAAAATAGATGTAGTGACTTCTTGGCTTGAGACCACTTGCCTCTATGTTTTTGTCGACGCCTGTCGTTACATGCGAATAAGCTTTACTATAGCTAAAGGATTTGGGACTTTGACGTAGAGGCTGAAACGATGTTATAGAACTTCAGGTTACTTGATTGCGATGAAAGTTGATTCGAGAATATCACAAGCTGATGGCCGAATTCTGGGATTGCTTCCTTTGTTCAAATGGCCCCAAAGTTCGAGCCCTGGCCTCTATAAGGTACATGTTCATAATTGGCATTTGCAATAAAGTACATGGCGTACTGTTCAGGCTTTTGATCCTTTGTTCCCGCTGCTGCCAAAGAAGGGCCTGAGTACGACAGATGCTCTCGATCAACTGGCCGTTGAGATGTTCCCACATTCATTAAAAGTGCAAAAGACTAGGGACAAAAGAACACAAGCCCTGTTCTTTCATGACCAGTAAGTGAACTCGATTTCAGCTTAACATTACAGCAATGGAAAGCACCTAGCATTCCGATATCAGGACTGTTCTGTGGTTCACAAGTACCAAATTCAAGAATTGGTCATATCGAGCAGGTTCACGTTGAGCATAAATGTCGGCTATATTCACTCTAAGCTATACACCATTCAATCAGTATCGAGTATTCACTACAAACCACAATATACACCATACACCATACACCATAACACGCACAATCACGCATTTTCACACGAAATCACAGAAAGCAAACATGTCGAACCACCATATCGAGGACCTTCCACTTTCTTCTTCATCCAAACAGATGACTTCTTCACGACCTCAGCCCCATAAAAAGCCGGCTCAACAAGAAGGACGTCTGGCTCTCCTGCCCGTTGAAGTTCTGCTTAACATTACAGGTGAGCCTGGGAAGGATGAGCAGACTCTATCGCACAAAGACTTCAAGAGCTTGGCATTGAGTTCTGGAGTATTCTTCTGCGAGCTATGTCAAGCATATTATCGTGCAGACAACTTTGCTGTGTTTCACTCGGCCCTCAGGTGCGCAGACATGGAAGTAATGGAGCGATGCCATCAACTGGCAAAGCCCCCTTTACACCTAGAATGGAAAGTCTCCTGTCAATGCCCATCTGACCAGGCTCACAAACTCCACAGGCCCGTCGACGATGTACTTGAATGCCTTGCCATTGGCTCTGTGTCTGTTGACAGGTGTATTGAAGCGATCAGATGGCTACTAAGCAAAGGATACGAGGCAAATGAACAGAAGGATCAAGCTTGGTATAACAACTACCAGCACGGTGGTCATATGCCCGAGCTTGTAATTGATCTTTTGGGCAAGACTTCTGACAAGGCTCGTGTAGAGGGGATATGTGAGATAATTACAATGCTACATGGCCATGGCTACTCTCTGCCTTACAGTATGAACCTTCGCAAGTACCCCATCAGATGGTACGACCAAAAGAGCAAGCCAGGCCTGATACGGAAGCCAATGGATGTAGCTCTCAGATCTCACTGCCCGATGTCTTTCCTTGAGCTGATACTACAGCAATATAGGCGTCTTGGGGTAAACGGAGTGGCCTTACATAACGACTGCCCTCTTGAAATGAGAGCCTGGGTGGGCACCTGGTACTGTGGCCCCAGGATTATGCCCCTCTGGCGTCAGAGCACAAACTTTGGCAATGTGCTCTGGGGACTATTCCTGGACATTGTGGACCCGCTGACCAGCTGGAAGGAATCATATCAGGGCGAAGCTGCAGACATATTCGAGAAAAAGATCCAGCTCCTCATCGACTACCAGTTCGTTCAATTGGAAGAGACACAAGTCTTGCGAAGACTTGTCGCGGTTCTGCGAGAGAATCCTCTGGATTTTAAGCTTATGAACGAAGATCACGACGGGAAGGGGTACTGGGAGAAGCTATGCACCATACTCGTCCCTCTTATGGAAAAGGAAGATCTTGTGAGAAACGACGTGCTACTTGGCTATGAACTAGTCCCTATACCCCCCGGAAGACTCCACCGCTTTGTCATCGAGGCTAACTGGAATCCATGGGCGGTGTGGCACGACTACAAGATGCAAGATCCCAAGCACAGGGCCAATCTCTCACATCATTGGCGGAAGCGGAAGCGGAAGCTTGGTAGGTGGGCGGGATATCAGACACATGGAAAGTGGTATGACCTTGAGTGGCATGAACTTGCCGAGTATGAAAATGACTTCGATGCTGGGTTCGGGAAGAAACGTCCCAAACACTCACTGCCAAACTGGAACACGGTGAACTACGATGAGTTCGTGGCCGCTGTTGAGGAACTATGGCAGCAACATCAGATCTGACATATTTTGCTGTCTACGAGTCAGTTCTCTAATGATGGAACGACAGATATCCCAATACCGTCAAGCTTGCTGTCATGTTATGTTGGGTAAGCCAAAGGAGTCTTGGTGGGATGATAGACGAGCTTCAGCAGGCTGGGTAGTGGCTGGCTAGGGGAAGGTGAAGATAGGGCTGAAGGATTGTTCTAAAGGTGTACACTAGCAAAACTGGAGGGCATTCTGCGTAATTTATTTATTCCTTACTTGATTAAAATACCATTGTTAAATCTGTCTTCCCGTTTCTCGTTTTCTTCAGTATGATGATAAAGTAAGAAGAATAGTCATAGTTCTTCAACCATGATAAATGCAATTGCTCGCATCTCTCCATGCTTTCCCCATATCGGACATACACTAAAACAACACCAACAGAAACAGCCCATGTTTCGTCAAATTAACCCAAAGAGGCTCCATCTTTCGAGGCTGATGTTGCTGCAACACCTCTTTCAACGCGCTTCCGGACATTTAGACGAGGTATTTCTCCACGCCCAACACCCCCAAAGCAACATCCCGGCCTGGATCTTGCAAGTCGCATCCTAACAGCAGGCCTTGGCCTAAACCTCCCCACCTATCAACAACCCTGTCTATTGCTTACGACACGCGCGTAATATGGATCTCCTCCATCCTTTCTTCCCATCTCCTCACCTAATAAACCACACACAAGCCATGGCCGGTCACGCCACTGACGAAACAAAGAGCAAAGGCAAAGTCCGACAGCGGCGCGCCCACACGCGAAGCCGCACTGGCTGCTCAGAGTGCCGTAGTCGCAGGGTGCGGTGTGGCGAGCAGCGTCCCACATGGTGAGAAATCCCCAGCCCAAAAGAAAGCCAGGCTGTTTCGGGAAAAAAGCTGACTGTGCAAATTGGCAGTGAGAACTGCGTTAATAGTAAGAGGACGTGTGAATATCCACCCGCCAAGATACCGCTGAGGGAGAGACGGGCGCTGGAGAAGGCTGGGACGACTCAGCCGTGGGAGCATGTTCCCTGGGAGGCTCCGAGTTCTTCCAAGGGGCCTGAGGTGCCCAACACCCAGGCTCTGGTCCGTCAGCTTATTTTGTCGAGCTCTGCAACGACGCTGGACTGCGTGGCTATTGACATGCCCCTCAAATCACATGAACTCTTCAATTACTGTAGGTTCTCATCATCCATAAGCAACGATCGATTACTAACAGGCCTTTTGTCTACAGTGAAACCCTTGACACATCTGTTACAAATCACAACAAAGATTGGTACGTCTAAAAAGCTCGTCTCACTAACCAATGCTAACATTTATAGCATGCCATATACCATATCAGACCCGGAAGCCCTCCGCAATGCGATTTTGATGGCAGCTACTCATTTCACTTTCAAGGCCGGCAGCCTCGAAGCATTTGAGCATACATTCCTCTTTCATCGAATTGAGACCGTGCGATTGGTGAAAAAATGGCTTTCTACTGGAGATCTCACGCTCTCAGCTGCCATCACCAAACAGATCGCCACCTTGGCATATACAGAGGTACGCAGGTAAACGTCGCTCATTGTTTCAGATGTACTAAGCCACTATTAGTTCTGCAGTGGTAACATGCAAATGGCAGAAAAGCACTTAAATGTCATCCACGCTCTGCCATGCCAGACAACAAACCCGTCGAATACCAATGGCAAGTCTCGTGACCAAGAGCTCTCTGATCGCTATTTTGTATTGTGAGCATTTGTCACTCAGACTAAACCTGACGCCAGCTAACATCCCAGAACCTCCACCTTCATCCACGGCGTACAGACCGTTCTCCATGGCATCCTCCGCGCCGAAGACTCAACCGAGGACAAGAACGCCCTCTCAGTCTCTCATCCCATGCGCCTCATGCACAAGTGGTACAAGTCAGAGGGCCAATACCTACACTGTCTTAAACTCAAAGCCATACGCCTCTTCTCAACATTCTTCATACTGCCTGACATTGGCCCAAGGCTCTCTGACGTCTACAGCGCGTCAATAGTGAACAGTCTTCGTCAAGTCACAGACGAATTCTACAATCTCACAGAAAGTCAAAAGATACACGACGACTTCTGGAGAACCGGTGCAGCTGCTAGAGTTTACGAGGCAGTTCTTGAATCGCACCAAACCTCAATTACACCTACCGACCATCAGCATGAAGCGACTTTAGAAGCTGAGCAAAAGACTTCATGGTGCGGATTGGTCATTGCAGCAGAGTTATTCTTAGAACAAGTAGTTGTTCTCTGGCGGCCTTTCACAAAGGAGATTTACCTCTGTAGCATCAGGATATTACAACGTGATCTCACCTTTGCTCTTCAGAAGAGAAATACGGTAGAGATTGCCGAGCTGTTATTCTGGGAGTCGCTTCTGGGATTGATGAGTCTTTATTTGCATGAGAAGCTAGGGGATATGGAGCAGGAACCTGGCTTGAGGCCGTTTTTCGAGAGGATTATCAAGGAACAGAGTCGAGATATGGGGTTAGAGAAGTGGGGGGATGCAAGGAGGGTGTTGTTAAATATCGCATGGCCGTTAGACTTTTCTGAGGATGAATACGTCAAAAGGATATGGGAGGCTGCAAGCTTGGACTGATATACTTCATAAATATGTTATCAGGATGAGCTACTACCATGCCAATGTCTTCACGATTCAAAATTTCGATATCTCAGTGAGAACGTTTGCAAGTAACTTCAATTAAACTTTCACTTTCAAGCAGCCGATATGTTTATGGAAGTCATTCGAGGGTTGACTCAACTAACATTACAGGAAAAGTTGCGCACATTCTAGAAATGTACATTCATGTCGCGCTCTCACAAATAGAACATGCATCCAATGATCCATGCCTTCCGGCTCTATCATTCATAAACTGTCACCCTTGAGAATCCCCTGCCATAACTCCAGCCCAAGTAGTCGCCCGGAGCTTTCTATCCAAACTGCAACTGAACTTCACGACAGGCCAAGAAACATGAGTGAATTGGTATTCTCCTGTACTTCCACCTTTGGAGTACAGTTGAAAAATGTGGCTAAGAGCCCCTAATAACTACACAAGACCTAGGTGTTGACACATATGCTCATAGCGACGGCAGTCAGGTCCCGAGCACTGGGTTGTCCGAGACTTTGAGGGCGATGTGATCTTGTACCCTGCCAGGCTCCCTTCTAGCCTTTGGGGGTTTTCTCAGGCAGATTTTATCCACCTTGAGAGCGATTGATTGCGCATGGATTCTGACTAAACCATGCCGTATGCCTAGCTATGAGGACCATATGTTTTGTGTGGCCGTAGACTTGCAACTATCTTCGTCGCCTGCGCCCCTGATCAGAACCAGTCTGGCAGCCCCGGTCACAGGGATAGTGACAGTAACTCTCCTCGTAATACGGGTACTGGTTATTTGGGACGCATCCTTCGCATTGATGCGTCCCAGCAGGATTTGGGTACCTGCATTGGCAGCAAATCCAGCCCCGTGGAATGAGGATAAAGTCGAAAAAACAGTCAGGCTTGCCGCAGACCTGACTGTCATCCTGTACAAGAGTAGTCGACGTTGAAGGCGAGCAGCGGAGAAGCTTTCCTGAACGAGCATTGCGCATATTGGAACGCCTTGCCATCATGCAATCTTCAGGGTTATCGGGATACCAAGTCGTGGGACCGAGCAAATCGCCACAAAGGCCCCTACGAGCAGTCTTTTGGCACACGGTTGAGAGATATAATACAAGTCTTGAGATTGAGATGTTGAATATGAACTAGATTGGATGTGATGGTTTGTTGGAAAAGAGGATGGCTTGAACGGCTCTTTAATATATGTGAATCCTCTGGCTCTACTAGACCGTTCCCAACAGTGTCCACGCAACAACTGGGCCACAAGACACCCACACTAACCACTGACCCATGAAGCCCCTCGGCGGTTATATGAGGCTGTGAGGTTGTGTTGGTCACAGTTTTTGACGATAACGAGCCGGTTTGCCGAGAGTTGTTGGTTGGTCCAACAGCTCGTCGTATCATGAAACTAAAGGCCTGTCGTGCTCAGCCCATAGGCGTCTATTTCAACGGGTAGCATTGGAGAACTTCAGTATCAATTAGCTGTATTGGGTATCTTAACTAAGATATAGCGCCGTTTTTATTCCGACTTGTTTGCTAATGTTGGGAGTTGGCTAGCCACCATGCGTCGCTCACTGGCTTGGAAAGATAAACTCTCTTAACTTAGCCATACCCATGCGATCCCCTTCCATAGTTCCTGCAATCTCCTTATCGACCCAGCCCTCTGTGTAGCCGCCGCCAAAATCAGTAATCCATGCATTGTTATCCTGGTCTACCAAGACATTTTCTGCCTTGACATCTCCCCAGACAATGCCTGCCTTGTGTAGCCCAGAGACAGCAGTATCAATCTGGCCCATCCACTTTTCCCTCAAAGTAACCGGAGGATTGTCAGGGTATCCGGGTGCGATCTTTGTTGATAATGGGCAACCCCGGTTATCAATATAGGTGAGCAAAAGGCCAAGAATAAAGTCGTATTCATCCATGACGACACCATAAAGATGACAAAGGTTTAGTTGAGAGTCCAAACCAGCAGCATGAACCAATTTGTAAGTTTTGAGTTCCTGTTTGATTTGGACCCCAGAAGTGCATGGCTTGAAGAAACATTCAGTCTGGCAGTTGTCGATTAGAACCTTGCTTGGTGGCTTGAAGAGCGCATCCTTGGGGTCCTTGAAGCTCAAGATAATTCCAACGGGGTCATAGAAGGCAGTCCAAGTCTCCAGATCATCGAGGAAGTCGTCATCGAAGCGTATGAAAGAAGGTCGTACAGGGGAGTCCTCCACCGCGACACGTCGAGGGCATAACTTTTCATTGATAATGTGCAGGTCAAAGACGAAGAATTCTGGAAAGATGTGATCCTGAAGAGTAATCTTGATGTCTTCTGGTGGGCAATCTGGCGGAGGCGCGAGCTCGACCAGGAGGGACTCAAATGGGGCCATGACCCATTCGTAGACATCGGTATCATAGATATCACCAATGACCTCCTCTCCCGACTTCAGGACCTCGAGATACGACATGTACTTCTCGGTCATGTTGGGAGAGTTGATAAATTGGGTAGGCGAGATATTGATGTAGAATACCTTGCCATTCCGGCGGACGGAAAATCGTGCGTTGTGATTATCGCTCCGAATGTTGGTGAGAATACCTTCGATGCTGTATCTAGGCGTTTCGGCCATTTCGGACTGCACGCACTGGTTTGGTCAGAATGTTCAAGCCCTGCCATTTCGCGAAGACAGGGATAGAAGCTGATCCGCAAAGAGCCGATTGATGTTCTTGTTTTGGTGGTGTTGGTTTTGGATATGTTAGTTATGTTAGTTATGTTAGTTATGTTAGTTATGTTGGTGTTGTGTTTGTTGTTTGGCTGCGATTTGTGTATGGCCTTAGGCAACCAAAGTATTGGCGCTTAGGTAGAATCGGAGGCGGCTGAAAGCACCCAACGATTGGCGACTCAATTGATGAGTTGCCCAAGCGCGTGTAGATCTTTTTATGGTCTCGTTTCGAAACCATGCATTTGCCATGGGTCTAGAACAACATGCAATGTTCTCGAGAGTCACGCGACAGTTCTCCATGTTCAACTTGGCAAGCCAGCGCGAGAATGAACTTCTTTTGAGTTGACTCCTTACTGAATTAGTGCTTTCAGATAACGAGTCTACCCCAGGTACAGTTTAGGAAGCGGTTCGCATATGACTATCTCCACTCTGCCGAGATAGGCATGCATCCGCGAAGTGACCAATCACCAATGACGAGTTACAATGCAACGAGATCACTACCTATCACTTAAATTCACGTTCCCTAAGCTACAGGTCAAATATCATACCCTTTTCTAGTCTTCTCGAAGCATATTTAAAATTACATAATTTCCAAGATGACAAATACCGTTGTTGTTATCGGGTAAGATATTCAATGAATAACTGAAACTTCAGCTAACGACATCTAGTGCTGGTGTAATTGGCCTCACTTCAGCATTGTTGCTGGCCAAGGAGGGTAATAAAGTCACTGTTGTTGGGAAACATATGCCCGGTGACTATGACGCAGAATATGCCTCCCCATGGGCTGGAGCCAATGTCATTCCGTGAGTCAACCACTGATACACTTTCAAGGCCAGTATACTAACATTTCCAAGCTTATCGCCAAAAGATTCAAGTCGATGGGAACGACGAACGTGGATCGCTCTGAAGAAACTTGTCGGGGAGACACCTGAAGCTGGCATTCATTTCCAGAGTAAGTCCTCGTAATAACGATGGAGACTGAAGTAGCTAACATGAAAAGCAACACATGTCTTACGTCGCAATAAAGACATAGAGTCCGCTAAATCAGGCTTCTCAGCCCATTTCTACGTCGACAACCCATGGTTCAAAGAAATCTTCAACGACTTCCGAAACAACCATCCATCCGAAGTCGCAACCGGCTACGACTCTGGTTTTCAATACCAAGGAGTTTGCATCAACACCGCCATCTACCTCCCCTGGCTTCTCGGCCAATGCCTCAAACACGGCGTCGTCGTGAAGCGCGGTATTCTCGATCATATCAACGAAGCCAAGTATCTCAGCCACACTGGTGAAAAGGCTAACATCATCGTCAACGCCACTGGTCTTGGATCTCTTAAGCTCGGAGGCGTGCAAGACACAACCGTCGCACCAGCACGGGGTCAAATCGTCCTCGTTCGTAACGAAACACCCAAGAACCTGCCGCTCTTCATGTGTTCTAGCGCCCTTGATGAAAGCGGTGAGGAGATCTACGCTATGCAGAGAGCAGCTGGTGGCGGTACAGTTATTGGCGGGACGTATCAGATTGGGAATTGGGATTCACAGCCTGATCCGAATACCGCGAATAGAATCATGCAGAGGATTGTAGATCTTTGCCCGGAGATTGCTGGCGGGAAGGGTATTACTGGTTTGAGTATTATCCGGCATGGTGTCGGGTTTAGACCTTACAGGAAGGGGGGGTTGAGGCTGGAGGAGGAGAGGCTGGATGATGAGACGTGGGTTATCCATAATTATGGGCATTCGGGATGGGGATATATGGGATCTTATGGGTGTGCTGAGGGGGTGGTTGAGCTTGTTGACAAGGTCACCGATAAGACTCGGGCGAAGCTGTGAGGTCGACTTCAGGAGTCTTCATTCGGCATGTTATTTACAGTCACATTTCTTATCAAATGCTTTACACTTCAGCCTCAATGAATGACACTCGGAGATACTTGTGAGTGTAGATCTCCCAGTTTTCAACCATAATAACCATAATTCAAGCCCGCGAGAGACTTTGTAAGAGAAAATTAAATCCCAGACTCACAAAAGGCGCAGTCGAAGCTGCCTTTATCGAAGCACCACTCATGGTCAAAGTGCATATTATGATCTGTCATATTTCTCTATCTACAGTAAAAAGCCCGTAGGGAAAGGATCCTCCGGATCAAGATGAACATTTTTCTCCCCCGTAATCCAAGCCCTTCCCTTAACAGTCGGCAGCACCGCATCCAACTCCCCAACCTTTGTCGTCCCTCTAATCTTCCCCACAAACTCTGTATTAATAATACTCCTAAACTTAACTGACTCTCCCTCCTCAATCAGCCCCCTGGAATGTAGAATAGCCAGACGTGACGAGCTTCCCGTTCCGCAAGGACTTCTATCCAGTCTTCCTGGTGTGACAACAACAGTGTGCTTAACAGTCTTGCCTTCTTGCCCGTCCTCTAGCGGTTCTGTAATGATGACGTTGTTGATACCGCAAATAGCTGGGTTCTCTGGGTGCGTGGGCATGCAGTTCGCCAAGACTGCTTGTTTCAATCTCTTGCCGAAATCAATCAGACGATCTGCATTGACTGTTTCCACACGAAGACCCAGCGCTTCTGCTTTGACGAGCACGTACCACTGTCCTCCATACGCAATATCCACTACCACGGTTCCCAGCCCAGGGACGTCAATCTCTTTATCAAGAGCATAAACAAACGCCGGTACGTTATCAAACGACACAGATCTGCACTTCCCGTTCTCACACTCGGCCGTCGCAACCACCAATCCTGCAGCTGTGTCCAACCTCACAGTGGTAATAGGCTCAACCATGGGAACGATGCCCGTCTCTAGAAGAACAGTCGTTGTGCAGACACAATTCGATCCAGACATGGGGACCCAATCCCCCGGTGCCATGATAAGAAAGCCAGCATCTGCATCAGGCCGACAAGGCGGGACAATTAAATTAACGCTCATCTCAAGACGTCCTCTAGGTTCTTGGAGAAGTAGTCGTCGAAGATCATCTCGCTCAGCCATGTAGTATGTGAGCTTATCGTGCATTGTTTTGGCTGGTACGTCGAGGACGCCGCCGATGATGACATCGCCGACTTCGCCTTCTGCGTGGCATGTGACGATTGAGATGACTCGTTTTGAGCGCATGATGAATTATGTGGGAATAATTATGATTGAGGTAGTTATTGATCTTGAGTGAGAGTGAAGGGGGGGGTTCAATCGGTATGCTTTTATGTATAGTCTTTAGCATGATACACTTGATTGGCGTCTTTTTGGAGGGGTTGGACTGATTTGGGCGAGGGGCGGAAAACTACCCATTTTAGAACGCCCGTGTTAAAAGGCGGCTAGAGATCCCGAGCAGCCACGCAAAACGGGAATGAATTGATACGAATGGCCTAAAATATCAGATAACAAGTCAGGTGCTAAGGAATAACCAATAGTAGCTTGAACTCTTATTACTGACTGCAGGACCGCCACTCAACAAGGGTGCTCCAACGTCAACCCCTGCACGAGAACGATGAACAATATATGAATGAGATGATGTTTAAAAAGACTCGGGTCTATTCACATGTAACTATGTACAAGCCATGAAAGATATGTTGTCCCTAGTCAACAGAACTCAACTGGAGCTAGTAGCTTGATAAGTCCAATCACGAACCACCAACCTAAGCACGAACAACACGAGCCTTGGACTTCCATCCCCAAGCCGAAACATCCCGCTTGTTCATAACAGCCACACTCTCATTGTAATCACTAGTACCATTCTCCGGATCAGCATCCTTAGCCTCACAAGTCGGTCCCGCATCAGGCGCACCAAGCGCTCCCTCAACAGCACTAAACTTCTGCTTCTCCATCGTCGTAGCAACCATGTTCTTCGCCGCCTCCTCAGTCCAGCCGTTGATGAAATCACCATGCGAGCAGAACGCATTTCCGCACGCAAGCTTGAAGGGAGCCTCGCCGCTCCAGCCGTTGGGGAGGACCTTCCGCAGATCGTAGCGGATGCTGAAGCGCAGCTGGGGCATGGACTTGCTGCCCTCGGGACACCAGTTGGCGGTGCCGTAGTCGCGCGACTTATAGGCTGTCTCGAGGGTTTGTTCGTTGACGCACTGGGGGAAGTAGAGGAGTTGTTGGAGGTGGGTTGCGCAGGTTGAGGTTGGGAAACCGTTTGCGCCGAGGGGGATGGGCTCGCTTTCGCAAGTCCACTCCGCTTTGGCGTCGGCTGGCATATCAGCTTGAGTCTGAGCATTGGCATCACCCGCAACCATCTTCAAGTTCTGAGGAATGGGAATCTCAGCGGGTGTTTCGCCAAGGTTGTAATACGCGCTGAAGCGCATAACAGGGATGGGTTCAAAGTTCGTTCCATCAGCAGTGTAGAGCGGCGTAGGAATCCAGTAGACCGAAAGATCGTTGGGGTTCTCGGCATTGGTGCAGCCCTTTTGCAGTTCCGCGCTCGACTTGGTGTTCACGGTGACGGCATCGGAGCCGAAGAACGAGTGAAGATGAGACTTGCTGTACTCGCCGGGAAAGACAATGGGGTCGATGTTCTTGAGCATAAAGGGAGAGGCAACGTTGACTTGTGTGTAAGCCTGAGCGGCGCCGACAAGAAGGCCGGCAGCGAAAAGAATGGAGGAAGACATCTTGCGTGTAGCAGATTATAAAAGAATCAGATAAGATAAAAGAATAAAACGTACAAGAAATGTAGTGACAGTCAATGTCTAACGAATGAAAAAAAGAACGAGTGTAGTTTGAACCAAGAACAGATGCACAGATCACGACCAAACACTTGGTTTTAATACCAACGCCAAGCTCCCGTCTCGCATCTTGAAAAACCTCCCGCGGACCCCCGCCAATGTTTCGTTGAGATATATGCTTAAACAGAGATGAAAGACTCGGAATATTATTAGCGGAAGAATTCACACTTGTAACAAGGAGTTCAGTGCAATTGGTCGATGGCATGGCGCTTGAAAACTTTGGAAACGTTGGGCCTTGTAATGTCCGTTTTGAAACAGGAGGAGCTTCTCTATTTGGGTGTTCCCGCGGTTCCCGCGTTTCAGTATTAGGGCGGTGGTGCTAATTAAGGTTAGCTAAGCGACGGTGGCTTTCAGGGAACCCGTACCTACACCGGACCCAGTGCAACGAGTGCTACGTAACCTTTAGACTAGGTTCCTGTTAAAACCTATAAGGAGTTTGGTGCTGTATTTCTGCAAAAGGAGCCTCGTTTCCTAAATCGGAAGAGTTATATAATTAATTA
>LTDI01000663.1:0-40173 GCA_001654545.1 Fusarium agapanthi
AGTAGAAAAAATAAGATAAAAATTTGCTTTTTTAGACTTGAATTACGACTTGAATTGAATTGTTGGAAGCGTTGCTTTAGCTAAGTATGTTTCAAAGTGAGCTGCACGTAGATAAAGACGGAGCCGGGTGTATCCACTCCACAGCAATCCGGCCCCGGTCTCGATCTCCTCCCCCTTCTTGAATAATTCGTACCATTTATTCGAGTTTGTGAGATTAGCTCGGCGTTCGAGCCACCGAGACATATTCCACTCGAGGCAAGTCTCGTCCATCGGACGTTTGAGCTTGAAGTGGGCAGTCATGTTATCCGTCAAGAACGCCATTGACAGCCGAAAGTGCATCGCCGTTGCCAGCAAGGCTTCCTTTCTCATTGCCTGCAGCCATGGCTCCTGTTGATACGCCCTCATGAATTGTGATATTCTGTCCGCGATTACTGCGGTACCATCTGTGTCTTTGTGGCATTGTCGAATCCAGAGCGCAAGCTCGTGGTGGTGGTACTTGTTTAGCAGTTCCGGTCCCTTGGAATGCCGGTAATCCAAGACGTCTTCTTCGGTAAAACATTGCTTGATCAATGTTCCATCCGCGCCGGCTTGTCTGTAGGCATCTCGATAAACCCTCTTAACTCTATCAAGCTGTGTTCCTTGCAACGTGTAGACATGTGCCCAGGGATGCGTAGTAAACATGCGCATGGCCAAAGTGACATCTCGGTCTGGCGGCAATTCGTTCAGAATCATGGTAGGAGTGATTATTTCATCAGGGTCAACGAAGCATTTGGTGCAATCCATATGACAGCCGATTGCAGGGTTTCCGAAGCCGTAGAGGATAACGAGGATCTCGGTGGGCAAATGTGTCTCCTTTGCTTCATCACAAGCCTCCCGGATATGCAGAAGTATTCTGCCTATCATCTCGCTTGGGTAGGTTTGGACGAAACCCTTAGCATCCTGAGAACTAAGCCATGTTTAGCGGCGACCGAGTTGAGCGAGACGTTTCATGTCCATGCGGGCATCATTCCACTAAAATAGGCCCATATCAGATCTACTGCCTTGGTCATCGCGAGTAATCACTCTATAAGCTCCAATGATGATGGTTGTATCGTAGATCTGGGGTATCGTGGTGGCATATTTGATTTGACGCATAATGAGTGCTGAGTGCCCGTGGTATGTCTTTTGCCTGATAAGAGAAACGATGACGTATAAAAACCAGCTTATAGTATGTACTGTTCAACAAATGATGTTATCCAAGTTCGTGTTACGAAGGTGAAGAATAGAAAAGTCGAGAAGGTTGCTACCTTGGTGGAGTGGTCAAGTCCTCAAGGTAGGTAGTGAAAAGTAGAAGGAGTCGCTTTCAAAATGGAAAGGTAGCATGCTCATGTGATCTTTCCGAAGAAACGTGATGCCTTCCATGACCATCGAGGACACGCCTGACTTGCTAATAAGACAACTGAAGAACGGCAAGTCTCTACTATATGGAAAAAATGACCTACCTAGGTAAAGTTAGGAAACCTTAGACCAAAATCCTAAGTACCTATTTAAGAGGCTTAGATATGTTTAGAATACCTTAGGGCCAGTACCTGTAGTTTATGATAAACTTGTCTCCTTTCATCAGCTGGTTTTATATCTTGTCACCCTGGCCAAGCCAAAACGGACACTAACTACCCGAGGAAGCTTCCCTATTCAGGAAGACGCAGGACCTCTGATTGATTGGTTCTTAAAACTCTCCCCCAATTTTGAAGATTATCCCATTCGCTCGTTCTAACGATGCCATCTCCATCTTCAACTTTAAACCAAGATCTAATTTACAGCCTCAGTCTTATTAAATACAAGCTTTGGTCCCTGGGATCGAAAGATGAGAACTAGAATCAGGGAGTTGATGTTAATTTGTTAGAGGACCCGCTAAGTCTACTCTGAAATCATCTTGGTATTTTTGTCACTCAACGATTGGGTCCACGATGAGGCAGTGAATGAATTTTACTACATCTCGTGCTCAATATCAAGCTTTACCACTCTGCACTAAGATGAAAAGGTTGTTTCAACCCATTGGGACTTTTCAGTATAAGTAGGGTCTTATTTCTTCCCACCAAATCTGTTCTGTTCTGTCCCATCACTCAACACCTCCGTCATCTCGGACCCTTCTTTGCACGTAACTCAACTCATACATCAATCGTATCGCCATGTCGAGTGGAGAACAGCCAGTATCTTTAAGTCAAATGACTCCTCCAGGGCTCATCAGAGGCCTCTAGCGGAAATAACCCCCCTCCGCCACCCATCGCGTCAGCTATACTGTCTCACCAGCCTATGCCAGTGCCAGTGCCAGTAATCGTCGAGCCCGCAATGCCTGAAGAGAAAGAGTCGTGGTGGGCACGGAAAATACGGAAAACAAAGGAACTACTTATCGAGTTCCTTTTCTTCTTTCTTCTCCTCCTCATCCCGAATACTATCATCTTCTTCATTTTGTCCTTACTTACCAAACATATCTCAACGGGTTCGTAAAAGGATACGAGGTTTGGTTTTGTAAGTCTACCTTAGGGAGAGACTTCTGGGAAGATCCTGACATTTTGCGCAAGCATGTTCAAGTCAGGGATGTTTAAGAGGTGGAGTCCGATCCTATCTTCCATCTGCTTACCCAGTGGTCATGGACACTTCACCTCAGAGGAAAGGGTTGGTTACTGGAGCCAGTCGATTGATGAGACGGAATTAGGCCTTAGCTAGATAGGAGCCTGGGAATGGAGTTACGTGAGCTCACATGCTCAACTGAGATCGTGTCTAGACAACGCTTCTTTGGGGGTGTTTTCTTAAACACACTTTTATAGTCAATGATTTAAGATTTTACTTTATACTCTAGAAAGTTCTTTCATCCCTTTCTACTTCCTGCACTATTATATATAGATATGTTCGGAATTATGTCCCACGCTTCCCAAGTAACGGACTTCGACTTGACCAGTTGCATGAAGAACTCAACAATGAGCTTTTCGAGAACCGTATTGGCACAATCTTGAATTGAATTAGAAGTATACTAGAGATGAAATACCCACACAGGATTAATTGTCCAGTCTTCCCGCACTGCTCCCCAGACCATAAAACTTGATATCCTCCCCTAAGGACGAACCACAAACTTCCCGATTCCCCCCTTGCTCTTAAAAGTCTTCTCGCACCCCTTTCTCACCTCCTCCAAATCATCCATGTCTACCGCCGTGTGAACAGCCTTGACCATCCCCTTGGCAACCATGTCCGCCACAACCTCCATATCTCCTCGAAACCCTGGATGTCCCGATATAAACTCATACTGAATCTTTGTACCGCGCAACTTCCACGTGTACCAGATCTGCAAGAAATCGAGAATCCAACCAAGCCATGTGGGGAACTTGGGACCGAGCATTTCTGCCATGACTTCACTTTTGGGGATGCTGGCGATACTCATCAGGATACCGTCGGTTTTGAGGACGGAGATGCTTTCGTTGAGGGTGGAGAATTGGGTGCTTATTGCAAAATCGACGGTGCCGCGGCCGATGAGCTTGACGATATCTTGGGTCTTGTAGTCGTACAGTTGAGTGACCATTCCGGGGAGATACTCTTCAACCAAGCCCATCTTTGGCGTCGAGACAGTCGAAATGATCTTCTCAGCGCCGAAATAGTTCCGTGCGATCTGGATAGCCGTATTACCAGAAGCACTGAGAGCAGCGGGTATGTAAACTGTCTGCCCTGCCAGACTATCTCTACCTTGAAGCTGCAGTCCACGCTTGATGCCCTGGTATGCAGTTACTGCGAGAGCTGGGACAGCAGCGGCTTCCTCAAAAGACACATGATCCGGTTTCTTGTGAAGAAATTGTGGTTCTGTCAGGGCATATGTCGAGGCCCAAGCTGCAGGAGGTCTAGAGAGATGAGGTTTCTCAAACTCCATGCCGTAGACTGCATCCCCGGCTTTGAACTCTGTGACTGCAGAACCAATTTCTACAACTACACCAGAGCCTTCGATTCCAAATGGGATCGGGAAGTTCCTGGGTATATGTGAGCTTGTAGTATGGATGAAGAGTGGTTGTCGACTTACGAGGCCTTGTAGAGCAAGTCAAACTGGCCAGATGCAAACTGTGTTTCACCCGTGTTGATTGCAACAGCTTTCATACGAAGAAGGAGCTGATTTGGTTTGGTGATCTTGGGTATAGGTTGCTCTATGACTGTGTACTCTGCTGGGAGACACTTCTTTGGTGCAACAAGAGTTCGAGTGGTGGATGGTAGTTTCGACATTGTGGCGCTTAGGGATGTCAGTCAACTAGGTAGAAGTGAAAGAATGAGTGAATTTGGCTTCATGATATCAACAGCGGATGCCAGTTCTTTAATCAGTCCATTATCATGCGACGGCGGCGTAGGTCGGTGCCTCGGCGGTCGGTGGGGACATTTCGGGGAGGGCCCACCGAAAGCGCCGAACTCCACCGCCGGGAACCTTTCGGTGCCTCGACTAACCAATATGAAGAGCTCATATTGCGGACTTTGCTTTTGTTAAGATTACACGGCGGAGAATTATATGGCTTGAGATAGGAAATGCATCCCCCGGAATAACATATCCTTCAGCACTTTCACCAGGGCATTATCCGAATTTATTTTGTCCTCAAATATTTACTATTGTATTATATTTGGCCAAATTTGCCTAAACTGCACCAAATATTCTTAAAAAATACTTAATCTACCCGAGTATCTTAATTCCTTAGCATAAACGCTCTGTCAGAGTCTACTCGCCCCCCGTGTTTCACTCTGTGCAACCATAGAGGCTGGCAGATGTGCAACTCGTGGCACATACTACTGCAGCACTGCCTCGAGGCAAAGGGCCCCCAAAGGAAGAATAAGGCTCTGGTGAAAGCAGGGAGGATACTAAAAGAGACAGTATGGAATAGTATAACCCTACTGTAGTCATACATATATAATCCATTGGGTCCTGAGGCCTAGGGATTTATTACATCCGTTACACCCCGATTTCGTCTATCGTTTTTGTCTCTTACAACATTTCTCCGCTCGAGTCCTTCCAATGTCGACCGAAGTAATCGTCACCATCGTCTACTCCACTCTTGGCTTGGTTGTGTCGTGTGTTGGATTGTTCTTTGCGTATAAGCTGTATCAGTCCCAGAAGTGGCCTCGCGTGAGAAGGGTTTTTGGGTGGATGAATACGTTCGCCTGAGGTTCCCAATGTGTCGTTGCAGGCCGGTAATAGTCCACAAAGTGAAATCATTTCCTCCGAGAGCTAACTCATAGTGGACAGTTGTATCGGGTTGGTTGGTGAGTGTATGTGAGCCGAGTGAGAAAGCCTCGTTTGGTGAGGGGCAGTGGCTTGGGGACACCAGTTGTGTCGTATGCACCGCGGCCCATGTTGAGGCATCGAAAAGCAGCGCATTCTCAAATTGCATCGCATTCTTGATAAAGACATCATGATACACGCTCAGCATGTTCAAGCACTCGAGAATGGCTCGGTTCAATGCATTGTTGACTTGTTGCAGGCGGTAGTTGGAGGGCATCACCATTCGTCAATGTCCTCTCTGAATCTGTGTGGGACAATGCACTGAGGAGGACAAACAAGTCAGGCTCAACTCATTAAAAGGTGATGACATGTGAATGCGAACCTAGGAGGAACAGAAAATGTCCTTGGGATCATAAAAAGCATCGCGGCTGTTTCAATATCGCTCTGGGGGATAGGACTTCGGTGTAGTGCTAGGTAGGCGAACCAGGCACTCAGACAAGAGACAATCAATCCAGGAATTGTGCTGACGAGGGTGATGATAGCATCTGTTGATAATTGAACCATGCTGAAAGGATGCGACTGTAGAACGGAAGAATATCAAAAGGTGCTTTGGGAGAAAGCTTGGTGTTTGTGGGTGGTTGCTGTCATGTCAACACTAACTTGGCTTCAACAACCTTTTATATCCAATATGGATCCTGGAATGCGGGAGTGAGAACTGACTTGCCTGTGTGGCGAGATGCCCGCTCTGTGATAGAAAAGGGTCTGAGGGTATGACATCGCCAATCGGAGTGCGTTCCATAAGGACAGTCCTATCTTAGTCTTTTTTGGAATTCTAATAAATCCTAACTAAGAACCAAATAGCACAGCCTCTATCATACCTACCCCCCCTTTTCCCTTTTCCCTTTTCCCTTTTCTTTATTTTCCTACTCCGACCCTGACTGTGGTGGGTGGGTTCCTTAATTCCACGGTATCATTAGCTCTTTCAACCGTCAACGGTATGGAACACCTGCATGCCCGCACGTTACACCCGATGAGGCAACTCTTAGGGGTACGCACGCTGCGCTCCCGACAGCGCTGAGGTCCCCGCCATCAACCATCTTGCCTCAGCGGATGAAGATGATGATGGGGAGGTAATTGGTGGAGCAACGTTGACACTCTACTAGTCGTATCTATTACTCATAATAAGAGACAACAACTCCAAGCCTTCCTCGTGTGTACCATGCTGATGGACAGACTGCCTATTTTGCAGCGTATTTACGTCTAACGTTAATATCAAAGTCCAGGACGAGAATTGCTTGCGTTAGCAGTGACGGGAATAACAACCTTAGCTTGGACTACCTATTTTAGTTCCCGCCTTGAATGTCGGGAGGCCTCATCTCCACTGTTAGTGATATATATCAGCTTTAGCTCTAAGCATCTGGTATAGATGAGCGACATGCAAGAGCAGAAAGTATAACCAACTTTTATTCCTTACAAACATTGATTCTATTATATATACATTCAACAAGATGTTATGACACAAACCGCTCCCAAACGCCCGGTAGCCTGTATTCATCTTGTCAGGCTGCAACTGTGTCCGGACGCAGCAAGTTGTTTTGCAGGCCGACTCGTGCTGGCGGTAGAACTTCAATCCGTCTGTGCCCTTGTCCGTTTATGTTTCGGTGGACCGTAGGTGGCAGCTGGGGTAGATTTTGGCTTGGAAGTAAGATCCCAGAGATCCATGCCCACCCACTGTAGTAAGGTAGCGCGACGATTAGCGTAGGCCATTAACGCGTGCAGCGTCACCACTTAAGCGCGTCATGTCGCGCAGCCAACTCGAGCCCCACAGTCTCAGTCTCGTCTCAGTTCCCGTAAAGAGGTTGATCTATCTCACCTCATCCTCTCTATTTACAAACCATTGTAACCTTGTCCTATTGTTTCGATTTTCGTTCATACACTCAACAACCTGTCTTCCTCATAACAAAAATGGCCCACAAACGCAAGCGATCCGTCTCTGAGCTCTGTGCCTCTCCCTCATCAGTCTCATCCTTCGACTCTCCTCCTCGACTCGGCAACTCCATTACCAATCCTTTCGCGATCATGGCATCCACGCCTATTCACCTTCCCAGCCGAACAATGAAGCGATTCCGCGATAGTCGACCTTCAGAAGAGACTATTCATCGTAAGTTTTGATGCAACAACCGTGCACTGTATATATGCTAATTGAGTTTAGAACGTACTCTCAACTTGCTTTACTCTGCACAGAGCCAGCATCAACATACTCAACTTCCGTCTGAGAACATACAAGCACCACTCGAACCTGCTCAACCCGAATCAAACCAACAGTCTCTCCACCAGTTCTGGAACATCTCTTCGGCTCCTTCAGCCCCGACAACCAACCTGGGCCAAACACAACTCACCCCCTCGAACTGCGACGACTGCGGTGCTGGTCTCAACAGTGGCGATGATGGCATGGATATCGACGGTAATGAAAACGAGGATCACCCGTGCGGTGCTTGTGGCAAGCATGTTTGCTTCAGCTGCTCTGTGAGCAACCTTGGCGAACAGCGACGCTGTCTTCAATGCGCCGGTCGAAACGATCGACCTACACGTGCGACATGGAATAGAGTCACTGCATCGATGTTTTGATTGGATATTGTATGGGATTGGGTAATGGAAAAGGATTAGCGATACTTTGGGTTATTGTAACGGCGTTCAACTGGGGTAGCATACAAGGGGATACCATTTGCACCATAGCTTCGAATAGCCTCATCGGTAGGTTTTGTGCAACATGTTTATGTAGGTAGTTAGCATCACACGTTTTCGTGTAACATTTGACGACAAATACATGTCAAAATCACATAATGGAGCATCATGAATGAAGCAAGGCACGTAACAAAGAGAAATCTTATTAAAAATGATTATGACAAATCGAGTCTATAAAGCAAACGCAACCACACAAAGGATGTGACCATCTAACCACGTCGGCGAGTGGTAGGGCTCTTCTTGGGAGTAGCGGTGGTAGAGGAAGAAGGTGTCAGAACAGCAGGCTTGGCCGCAATGGGGGCAACAGGTTGCTTGCCCTTGGCCTTCTCAGAGGGGGCGTTCCAGTAGAAGATCATCTGGAGAGCAAGGATGGCGTTGAGGACGAAGCCGGAGACGAATCCGTAGAGAATGAGCTTGTCGTCAACCTCCTGGAGGGTTGTGAAGATTCGGGACAAAGATCCAGCGAGGTAGTTGAAGACCTGAATTATCGTTAGTCATTGCATAATCAAGAGTATAAAAAAGGATTGACTTACAGCAAAAGCGCTGAGCTGACCAGTACCACCCTGCTGGAAGATGGTGAGGATCTGAGGCAGCTTGCTGGCAACGCTCAGGACACCAGCACCAGCCTGAAGGTAGCTCAAGGTCTGCGCATCCACAACATTCTCAGCAAACAGGGTAGAAACAGTTCCAGCAAGCGCAGCGACAAACACAGCAGCCAGACTAGCACGACCACTGTAGTTCAGAACAAGCACCGAGATGATGACGTTCTGTCCCACGATCAAGGCAGTCTCGCCATATGTGCTGAAAGGAAAGCCATTTCGGAAGTTGTAGGCGAGCGAGATGATGTACGACGCGGTCTCGAGAAGGTATGAGAGGAACGATACGCCCTCGGCGGACTTGGAGCTGATGAGCTTCAGGATCTGGGGAACCTTGACGATGGACGAAGCGGCGATGATACCGATGCCGAGAGCCTTGGAGACAGCAAACTTGATGCAATCGGCATCCTCGATGTTGACGTCGAGAAGGAGAGATTTGTAGCACGTCTCGCCGATGATGGAAACGCCCAAGTCGCGAATCGGCGCGGGGAGGTTATGCGTGATGGGAGTGATGGCGGATTTGAGGGCGTCCATGGTGGTCTTAAGGTAAAAAGAGGTGTAGAAGAGAAGCTGATCAACGCTCGGCGATTATACAAAGAAGTGATTCAGAAGGAGTGTGAAAGAAGTAGACAAAGGCGTCACAAAGCTCGGAATTGCTTGTCTCAACTTGAAGAAGAAGAGGCCAACAGTACGTGATGAAATTGGAGATGACCGTTGCCTCATTGGAGTTAGTGGAGTCAACAGTCAACCCTGGTTCTGCCCTACGACAAAGTGGCTTACCCTACATCAGCGAATTCAACGGCCTCTGCTCCGGGTTTTCGGAACAGATTTGCTTGCTTGGTTGGGCCATTGATTAGATGGACCCCTGTCCTCGAGTACACAATGACATCAGTGCCATGTTGTTTCACAAGATGCTTGCTCATTCTCACGTTGTACATATGTACCATCCCGTTTACAAAAATGTCCGAATAGACTGATCTATCAGCCTCAAATGACGCTGAGGGAACATGTAAGAATCTTCGAGATTATTTAGCCCATGCCAAATCATCTCACAGATCTTGGTGGGGGTTCAGCACACACCGTTTCTGCGAGACAAGCAAAAAGTACAGTCAGCTCAGCCTCGAGAGGGAACCAACCAGGTTTGAAAACAGCTATTTTCGTGTTATGGGCTTAGATTACCTTACACAGCCGTAGACCGTTGCGAAAATGAAAGTGAACGGAATCCACCTCTATTTCGACTTGGACTTTTGTACTGCCTAGTCTTCGTGGGAGGGATCACCCGGGGCGCCTACAACAGTGATGCACGTGTCAGGCCACGAGGGGCCGGCAGTGAAGGGCTGTTTTTATGTGATATGATGTCTGTTTGCGTTATGATATGTCAGTTCATGATGCGTTGTGTTTGTTTCTCGGAAGTACGCTGTTATTGTAGATTCCGATGGGGAACGGGATAGTTACAAACACCGCAGAGACGATTAACAAGACAAAGGGCAGTGTAAGAAAGAGATTGAAGAAACAAAAGAGATACGAATACAAAAGATCAACATGGCTAGTAGCAGCTCCAGATGATACAAGAGTCAGCTGCTTATTGTGTAGAGCATCTGCTAAGTTAGTGAGCAACCTTTTGTCAGCCACCCGCAGTCTCCCAGGCACATCCATGTAAGAGACCAGTCAAATCATGGAACCAACTCTTTTCCTCTCACTCTCACAAGCAGCAGCAGCAGCAGCAGTAGCAGACGTCTTTTTTTCTGTCTTCTCTTCTTGTCTCTTTGTGCCTTGTTTATCGTTGCCTTGTTCCTGTGCTCGTGCTTTTTTCTTTTTCCCTCTTCCCCTTGAATACCTACCTAAATAAAAAAGATCCTCGTCTTTCTGCCCACTTCTTCGCCAAGTCTACCCCGGTCAACTCTGCCTGGCATTGCCTTGCCTTTTGACTCAGGTAGTTTAGGTTGTCATTGCCATTTCATTCATCAGCTGGGCTCCATTTTCATATAAGGTATTGGATCCCAACCCGAACCTGACGTGGACGGGACTTGATCGGGTCTATGCTACTGTGCACTTTTGCGACTTTTTATCGTCGTCTTTACTTTTTTATTTCCCTCTATCGTGTTTAAAGAGTCTTGTCGAATGCACCATCGTCCTCGTCTACGGCATCATTACAACTTGTCCATCTTGGATATCGATATCGATCCGCTGACCGCCATCCACGTTTCCCCGCGATCTGCCCTGCATGTGAGCGCGCCTCCATCGTGATCTTTTTTCTCGACAACCTCTCTTCTCACCTCCATCTTTGATCTCACTATTCGGCTCTTACACTTCAACTATGGCGGCCCCCCCAAAGACAGAAGCCCCGCCGGGCGCAACCTCGTCAACCCCGCCGCCTCCGGCTATTGAGTATTCGTATATGTATGAGAAGGATAAGAGCCCGTCAAAGCTATTAGATGCTCTCTTAAGAGCTATAAGTCGTCATATTGTATGCGCACACCCTTGCTTTAACCACTTGGTTCCGAAATTTGTCAATATTTGAATGATCGCATACTAACCACCTTACGTCATAACAGATACTCGAGCTAGGTGATAAAACCGTTTGTCACCTTACCCCGGAAAAGCTGGCCGCCTTCTACAAGGCTGTCGGAGGCGATTATGACTGTGAGTTCAATAGCGACTTTGTGCGACATATACCTAACCTTTAAAGCTCTATTTGAAATGCCACACGAGTCCATCTCATACATCTGGCAAGTTACTGGATGTCAACACACACTACAGCCAACCGACGACGATTTCGCACCACCTTCAATACCTGCCCTTACCGCTCGAGGCTTCTCGCGATGGGAATCTCTCGAGATCCTTCTCGGTCCCGAGGAACACGTTCCTTTCTTACAGTTCGCCGTCAAGAACTGGCAGCTGAAACATCCTGAGACAGGCCAAGACTTTCCAGCCGACCTACCTCCAACTGTATTCCCAACACAAGCCGATGCCGAGGTGGATCGATGGCATAAGTCGTGCGCCGAGAAGCTACGAAAAGAAGCAAACGCTCGAGAGAAGGAGGCATACAGAGAAGCACGAGATCCGATGGGGCCTGGTGAACCTCCTGAAGGACCAGAGCCCAAGTTCGCCTACTCCCACGTGAGAGGAAGCGCCTTTGCTGGAGCCCGAGCCAGGCCTGAGCGACCGTTGTACAATCATGTGCCGAGCAGACATGCAGGAGGGCGACCAACCAGACCTTCACCTGAGAGGTACAACAGCCGCTCTGACGAACATGCCCGACGACGAAGCTTCTCCGATTATAATCAGCAACCTTCGCCAGATGTACCACCACATGCACCGCATGCGCCCCCGGGGTCTTATCTAGACCCTCATGCGAAGCGGCCCGCACCGCCTCGTCGACACAGTCAGCCCAGGCACTACTCTTCAGACTCTAGTGATGATGAGCCGGTTCCCCCTCGCGCAAAGAGAAGACCTGAAGCAAGCCCGCCCTCGCCGACGACTCGTCGATATTCACCAACGAATGATCGCCCGCCTCCTGTTGCTAGCAACCCGCCCCCAACATTCCGACCTCACCGTGCAGATGGGAGAGCTTCAGACGATTCCACCCGCCGACGATCAACACACAGCCCCAGCCTGCGAGAAAAACTGACCGAGAAAGTCTCAAACATTCTCCCCAACGGACTCAGCAGCAATCCAGATCGCACCAGAAACCCACCTAGAGCCCCATCCTACAACACCGACTCGTCCCGCGGACGCCGAAGCCGAGACCGACTTCCTCCATCTCGACTCAGCAGAAGCTACTCCGACATATCAGGAGCATCCTCAGAAGCAGAGTCCAGCGACGAAGATCTCAAGCGATCAAGGCGGATGCGTGAAGAACGAGATAGGGAAAGGGAGCGAGACCGCGAGCGAGAACGAATTCGCGACAGGGGTCGACAGCGGGAACTTGACCGGGAAAGAGAAGAAGAGAGACGTGATCGGTACCTGCGCCGACCAGACATGGAGAGACGGACTAGCAGCCATGCGGATGCCGAGCGAAGACGCGACTATCCCGGTTGGGATCCGCGATCTGAGAGGAAGAGATGGGAGAAGCGCATGCCGCCTGATGAGCGGGGGACAAGTCCCCTTGGGGTTTCTGGGAGACGGTATGCTGAGCCGGCGTACCCTTAATCCGGGGTACATATGGATTCAATGCCGAGATTCGTATGCATGGATACTAAGTGTTGAGCACTGAGAGCGATATTGAGCATTTTGGGATTTCAAATGGATTTGTCTTGGATATAACGAAATATAGGCTTTGCAGAATATGGTGTCTGGATAGACTGAGGGAGATAATGACTATGAACACATAAACTCCATGGAGCAATAAGCATTTATTCCTATTAAATTACTTTGCTCTCACTTTCTTGACATCTAGTCCATGGGTTTTACTCAGCATACTACAACAGCAATTTCTATAAACTCCAATGACAGCTTTCTTTCTCTTCAACATCACCAAAACAGCCTCCTCCACTGAGCAGCCCCACGGTTACGCCATGGCTCCATTAAAGTGCCGCGATCACGGTAGCTGAGCCGGTCCAGAGCGGGCTTCTCCCGGGGTTATAAGCTACAAGGTTTCCTCAGAGTCTGGCCCCTCACCAAGCTCAACCAAAATCCCAAAACCCCTCTCACTAGGCGAGCCAACGAGAAATGTCGAATTGCCATCAGGGGTCTCGTAGCAGGCCAAGATCCTTTTTTTCAACAAAATGAATGCCGTTATTCACGGGTAGCGGGCCGAGAGATGGAGCCTCAACTTTACAGCTTTATAACAGTGCTCGAGAGACATATATATAATCGGATGGTGTAAGCTGGTATTATGACCTACGTTCAACAGTCAGGTCTGTTGAGCTACATCATATGGTTCCATCCTCATCTGTATCCCTTCCCCCGTCGTAGATGATCATTGCCAGGTTCAAGTGGATCTCGGTAGACGCGGTTTAGGACCGTATTCCATGGTAATTCAAGAGTCTAGAAAGGCTCCCGAAAGTCGAGACTACCGGGGCATAGGTATATCCCCAAGAGTTGAGAGCTGTAATTAGCATGGATGTTTTTTTGTATATGTAATTGCCTGTGTTTAGGACCGGAGACTGACCGAGGTCGGCCGTGGGGGGGGCATGAGTGAGGCGTAGCTATAGTCTAGAGCTCACCAACAAGAGCTGGCCCATTCATAATGTTAAGAGTTTTGAGCTCTTTCGATTTTGTCCATGGATGGTGTTGTACACAGCTACTGTACACATCTTGTCTTGGTTTAGTGCCTCATGCTGCTGCAGCTCACTCACAGCTAATCTGCTGTCCCTCTCTCGATTGACTTTGACCAATTCACTCACTTCTTTCATCCCACATTCTCTACTTTCATTCCTTTCATCATTAGCTTTCTCACAATGAAGCCCGGTACATCTCTCCGTCTTAGGGCCCTTCGACAGGTTACACCCAGTAACCGTTTGTCTCTCCCCGCTTCGGCGAGATGGCAGCATTCCCGGGCCATGTCAACAGTTGTTGACTTCCATCCTCGACCTTCGCAGCCGCCTCCTCCTCCGGCTGGAGCTAATGAAGCGATCGAGAAGCAGAGGGCGGAGAAGAGGAAGCAGATTCTGAGGGAAGCTGTCACGGCGACTCAGGTTCGACATGACTGGACCAAGGAGGAGATTGCGGCCATTTACTACCAGCCTGCCCTTGAGCTAGCATACCAAGCTGTAAGGACAGCTCTTCTCATTCGATCGTGATTGTGACTGCTGTTGTAGTTCAATAATCAGCTCAATTGAGGGACATATCTCACAGAGCAACACCATGACTGACACAAACTCTTAGAGCACAGTACACCGTCGATGGCACAACCCCGCCGAAGTGCAACTCTGCACTCTGATGAACATCAAGACAGGTGGCTGTACCGAAGACTGCTCCTACTGCGCCCAATCAACCCGTTACCAAGAAGGCACAAAGGTTCCCGCCAAGAGAGTAGAGAGTGTCGAGAGCGTACTAGCAGCTGCGCGAACAGCCAAGGAGAAGGGAAGCACTCGATTCTGCATGGGCGCCGCATGGAGAGATATGCGCGGTCGCAAGAACAGCCTGAAGAACATCAAGGCTATGGTAGAGGGCGTCAAGGGTATGGGTATGGAGGTCTGCGTGACGCTGGGCATGATCGATGCAGAGCAGGCAAAGGAGCTCAAAGCCGCGGGCCTCACGGCGTACAACCACAACGTCGACACTAGCCGTGAGTTCTACCCGTCTGTCATCACGACACGCAGCTACGACGAGCGACTACAGACGCTGAGCCACGTGCGCGACGCTGGTATCAAGGTGTGCTCAGGTGGAATTCTCGGTCTCGGCGAGACAAGCGAAGACCGCGTTGGTCTCCTTCACACCGTGTCGACACTCCCGAGTCACCCAGAGAGCTTCCCCGTCAACGCCTTGGTCCCCATCAAGGGCACGCCCCTGGGCGATCGGCCGATGGTTGAGTTCACGAGCATGCTGCGGACTATCGCCACGGCGCGCATCATCATGCCCTCGACCATCATCCGCATCGCGGCGGGTCGTAAGACCATGTCGGAGGAGAAGCAGGCCTTGTGCTTCATGGCGGGTGCGAATGCTATCTTTACAGGCGAGAAGATGCTCACGACGGAGTGCAATGGCTGGGATGAGGACGCCGCCATGTTTGGGCGATGGGGTCTTGAGCCCATGAAGAGCTTTGACAAGTCTCCCCAGCCTGCACCTGAAGTTCGAGTTCTGTAACAGTCAAAATTGCTTAAATTGAGTTGCAAGTTTCAGCATGCCCCCATATCGAAGTTTATCATGCCCGGCCCGCACCGGCTTCGTTCCGGTCATGGGAATGACAAAAAAGAACAGGCAAGGTTTATTAGTGATAACCGAGGGAGCGGATAAAATGCGATAGGTATCACATCACGTTAGCAGAGGCGCATGAGATGGAGATAACGAGGATAATCAAGAGATGCAGTGGAGCTAAAAGGGCCATTCTCTGCGCGTGACTCGCGGATTTCTCGGTTTGTTGGGCCAATCTCGTGACGACCAACCACGAGAACAGTAAATTTATTTAGTTCTAGTAGTTAGTGTTGATGATCAGATTTACAGGAGGTTTTGAGTTCAAGTATTCGTCAGAAAGTCATTTTCATTTGAGTCTGCAAAATGTGCAATTGTATAGGTCAGCTGGTAGGTAGGTAGGGTGTATAAAAAGTGCCCTCGAGTGAGAGTTGCTGCACTTTGTGTGACAAACCCTCCTTGTATCGGGTAGATACAAATATATATATCCCTCAAATGGTAAACATGATGGATAAATACTAGAATATGTGATGACGCTTCTGCTTAATGCCTGCAACATCATTCATCCAAGCGCTGAAACGAACAGGTTACACGCAGTTCATGGACAAGGGAATCAATGGCCAACAGATGACCAAGTGGCAGACTAGAATACTGCAAGTATGCATAGGTTATGTACTATTAAGAGATCCAACAGCAATAGCAACAACAGAAAACAAACAAACAACAAACAGACAGACTGCTACACAAATTCAATAGGTCCTGGTTCTTTGTAACCACAGACAGACAGAGAGAGACAGATTTGCTGACCTGTATCCGTAGACCGCTTACACTCCATACTTTACACGCCCCCGCCTAAACTCAACTCATGTACACCCCGAGAGTTGATGAGCTTTAATCCAGGCGCATTAGGTCCCGGCCTCAGAATCATCCCCCAGCCTATCAAATGACCCTTCCATGTCCTGTAGGCTCCCGATGGGGGATGCTATTGGCACCACTCAAGCCCGCTTCTGGTCCCTGGGGCTGGGGGCTGCCCTGGCCTACACCTGCTAAGGGCGCCGGACAAGAAAAAAAAGAACCCGCCGCCGCCTGAAGGGAAAAAAACAAAAAAAAGAAAAGATGGAGGGTCTGTTTCCGACGCCGTGGAGTTAGAGTGTGTTATCCAATGCATTAAATGCATGCCAATACGGATACATGAGCATACCATGCCATCCTTCACATCCATATTAACTTGTCACTTCCCTCCCCGGTCTCACCAATAACTCTCTCCTCTTTTCTTTCTAGCCGCTGAATCTACACTCAAATTTACTTTCAGGGTTTTACGATACAGTCTGTTAAACTCTAGCAACTCACCTATCGTATCTCTCTGTCGCAAAAGCATCTTCGGCCTTGCCGTTCCTTGCCTGATTCCACCCCCGCCGAGAACGCCCGAACATACAAATCCCACTGCTCAGCCTGGTTTTGAATTCCTCACTTCAACTTTTCATCCTTCCTGGTGGCCTGCCTTACTTTATCTGATCCTCTCCTCAGCAATACGTGTCACACTGCTGCCTCGTACAAAGGACTATCGACAACACAACACAACCGAGATTACGTGAACGACCATATTTCTACTCCCAACTTTTCTAAACAACGACTGTCATACAACAAATTAAACCCTCTTCGACAAACCTCTACCCATTTTAACCTCTCCGACATCGGCCTTACCTCACCACCACCATGAAGGGCCGTCCCGTTGACCAGCTCGTTTACGAGTGCATGTTCCCTCGTCCCAAGAGCAACGACCCTCAGAACTTCCATGCTCTACTCCAACGCAACTTGATTCCAGAGGTTCGTCAGGAAACACACGCTTTCTACGGCCACCTCGACACCCAGGAAGCCAAGTACCCCGGCCTCGACTACACCCACCACACCCATCGCATTCGTCTCTCTCGCTGGCCATGGCACCGACGACTCTTCCGCGCTTTCGACAGCCTCAAACTTACCGGAGCCGAAATCGCAGGCTTGACCAAGTGGGAGGGAACAAAATGGGCCAAGGAGAAGTACGAGAAGGAGCAGGGATATGTTATTCATGACACCACCGCCGACGATTTCCCTGACTGGGCCGATATCGAACACCTGCCCCGCGCCAACCGAGATCAGTCCGTCGAGGTGGAAGGCGTTGCTATTGACGATTTGTACAGCGAAATGATGGAGGTCGAGAGCGAGGACGAGCTGGATAGTGTGGGTGTCGAACTGAACGAGCGCCTCAGGGACGGTGTTGCGAGACGTGACGCCGGAGACACTTCAGCTGTCCTCGACGAGGAATGGGAGCAGTGGCTAAAGAACGCCATTGAATCTGGTGAAATCAACTACTTGAACGACCACATCTTTCACGACAGCGACACTGTCCCTGCAGCTCTCTTCCCTCAAGGCTTGCTCAGCACTGCCCGAGCTGGCCAATGGCATGAGATCCCCGAATCTCTTCACCGCATCCTCCGCCGCACACTACAGTCAGAGGACCCCAATCGTCCCCAACAGACGCAGACGCCGATGCAGACGCTACAACAACCACAACCACAGACATCGAGCCTGCGCTCTACATCCTCCCTGCGGCGCCACCTGATTGACAACCGGCAGTGGCGTGCCTCATGGACACGTCGCACCTTTTCAGATCTCCGTCTGCCTGTGGGCGATGCTAGTTCAGGACGAGCAGATAATTCCAATGCTTGAATATCAAGCTAAGAAGAGAAAATATGAAACGAAGTGAAAAGATAAAAAGACCAAGCAAAGAAAAGAAGCTGTTCCTTACGAATTATACCCTCATGGCTTCGTCGACTTTTCGGTGACGCCTTTTTTTATCCAACACACAGCGATCAGACACGCACGCCCGGCCTCATCATTGGGGCACGGAGCCCGCAGCCTCAAATGCAAGCATGACCAATGTTTCATCCCTGTCTCTGTTCAGGCATCCAAGGGTAGACAACAAGCAACCGACCATACGAGACACACACAGACACATACAAGACATCCATTGCTTTTTTTTGTTTTGCATTTTTGCATTTTTCTTTGTGTGCCCATCCACATTATGGATTATATGGTGTCTGGCGATTGGAAAACAGTAAACGGGGGAAACATCTGTATGATTTTTTTTATAGGAATTGAACAATATGGACCTGGTTGATAGAATGTTTGTTGCTTGACATTCGATTCGATTGGCAAGGATAGAGGCGGTTTCCTCGATCTGGTTGTCTTCACCTTGGTGCTTGTGCTGGTCATACGGGCTTGTTGATAGATAGCCAGCGACTTATAGCCTACCTGTTTATAAAGGGTTTCTATGTTAATCAGGTTCGCAAGTGAATGTTCTGATAGTGATGTATGAAAGATACAGGTGTCACTGTAAGCTTTCTCGTATGAAAGGACAACTTAACCTACGGAGGAAATGTTTTTGTCAAACAAAGAGGATCTTTACTCAAGATCCTCTTAAAAACCTCTCGAGTATAGTTTCGTTAAAGTCGGTGCATTACAGAAGTGCTTGGCAACAGCTATTGTGTCACCAGAATAACCACCAAACGTGCTACAGGGTGGGCTGGATCCCTGCCTGACTTCATCACCACAACCGGTCCATACAACTCGAGGACCTAAGGGATTTTACGAGCCTGACTGAACTCGATGTTTTGAACTGAGAAAAAGAAAAGGAATTTCACCAATGATCAGCAAGAAGTGCAAAATAAAGGGCCTGACCGGGGATTGAACCCGGGACCTCTCGCAAACTTAGTCCTCTTTTGAGAACTGAGATGTCAATCCCGAAGCAAGAATCATACCGCTAGACCATCAGGCCGGACACTAGATCCTAGTCATTTGTTAGTGCTCGTGACGCAAAATTTGAACTATAACCGACAAGCAAGCTGATGCAAGACATGGAATTCGTTGAATTACACAGCGTATCTTGGCTGATAATCGATGAAATTATTAGATTGTGAGGCAAGAACTATTGAATGATATGACTTGGCATTACATGATCCACCCACAATGGGCCTCCCCGTGATTGTTGTGTAGCACCAATGCGGGCTACAAGCATCATGACATGCAGCAAGCCTGACTTACAGCTGTCATGCAGTGCCTCACACCGAAGTTTTATTATGTTATCGAAGAGATGTTGATCTACGGTTTGTTAAATTACGATCGCAAGGATAACCTGAGCCTGTCCAGTATGCATCTGCCTGATACGGCTTACAGAGTATCAGCTGTAATCATCGGCTCATTGATGATGCTAGAGACTTGACATATGCACTACAGCCTCCAAAGATGGCTGCTTGACATAAAATATGGTATTCATTATACTGCTACCAGAATCCAGAAACTCCTCGCTAATACTAAACCTTTACCTTTACCCACCCAGATAAATTATAAAAGACATCCCAATAGCTACTCATCCGTCGTGTGCCCCGAAGTTGTCCGAAGTTTGATGCGGATGCGATTCCTCTGTTTTGGTTTACTAGCTGGACGAGAGCTCTATCTCTCAGGCTCCAGATGTGACCACTCAGGAATCGCCTTGATCTGCTGCCACATGTACTTTTCGAGCTTGTTCGCCGATTTCGCATATGGAGTGCTCTCATTATTGTACTTCCTGCAGTTGTCGAAAACGAGCTTGGCATCCCTGATAAAATCTTCAGGCGTGAGGTACTGGTCGGCCTCAAGTTTGCTCTCCATCGTACTCAGATCCATAGGCTCCTTGATAACTTCGTAGTAGTCGGCCACATCGTCGCGGTTAACAGGCACAAGGAATGGCCAGGCTGAGTTGTGGTTCTGTAGATCGTTGAGTAAGTGGAGAAGTTGGTTGTAGTTGGGTCCGTGACGAGGTTGGCGGGCGAGCTCGTCCATATCAGGGGACCACCCAGATGCTCGAATGGCAGGAATATCGAGAGGGTTGATCTCCGTGATTCCATTCTTCCACTCCTTCGGCGGAGCATGGATATTGTGCGATTTGGAGTAAGCGCGGATCTTGGCTTGGACGCATTCTTTCTGCTTAAGGAGCATGCGACCCATTTCGAGATATCGAATCCGCGGCAACATCGAGCACTGCATAATCGTACCCCCTTCATAATCCTTGATGTATCCCATCCAGACCTTCTTGTCTAGAGTGATTTCCTTAGTGAAACCCTGCTTTTTGAAGTAACCAATAGCGTAGTTGTCGGCATAAGTGAGGAAATGCATCACGTCGCTTGTCGCCTTGACATAATCCTTCAAGTGTGACATGAGATGGGCGCCGTATCCCTTGACTTGCTGGTCAGAACTAATGGCACAGAAAACAATCTCGGCGAAACGGCGACCCTTAAATGGGCGATATGTGATCCCCCCAACAACTTCCAGGGGCTTCTTAACGATGGCAATCGATAAATGTGTTCGGTCGTAAACTAGTCGCGCAATATAATCCTTAGGCATTTTGGGAAGTTGTTTTTGAAAGATACATTTAAGTCCGGTTAAGATGATGAGTGATTCGCGCTCGTTGTCGTTGTTGACTACTCGGAATTCGATTTCGCCATTGCGCTCTTCGATGACGGCGGGCTGTAATAACCATGTGAGTACATGAAACATATATGAGGTTTACTGACAAACCGACCTTTTCGGGGAAAGGAATCCTCTTGATCTCCGGCTTCTTCTCCGGAGGCTCAGCCGAGTCATCTTGCTTGATGCGCTTCAATGGGGTAGGAGACGATGGCTCCTCCTCGGCTTTGCGCTTGCCGTCTAAGTGAGGTATTGTGAGTAATCCATCATTGCTGCGGTCGCATATTTGATCAGACTTACTATCTTCTGACATAATCGCAACAGGAATCCTGTAGGGTTCTTCAACCGTGAAAGATAATTAGGGAGCAAGTGAGTTATGATAGAATGGAGTATCATGACAGCGGAGTGAGGCGCGTCGGGAATGTCCGTGCACTGCTTATGTCATTCAATGTGGGACCCTTCAGCTTGAGGCAGGAGCTGACAGGGGTAAGTGTGCACTAAACCCTATTCGTCTATGGACACGATGCGCCATCGTAAGCTCATGAAGCTTCCCCAGAGCATCTCCTAACAAAGCAGTTTGTCAAGTCAACGCATTCACCTCAACTTTTCCACCACAACAAGTCAATTTCTCGCAAACACCCACTACTAGCCCTCTAAAACCACACTCCATTCTTCTTTCCAGTTTAGCCTATGGATTCTTCGCTGCATGAGGTCTGGCAAGCTGCTGCTGGCAGTCCCTTCTTCCCTACTGTGAGCAAAGGAAGCCAGTTCTGGGTCGCCTTTTTCTTGCTCTTCCTCGGATTCTCTCTCACCGGCGTCTTTGCCCTGAGTAAGTGAAACGATCCTCATCTGCTTTCCTGTTTACTGACTGGTTTCAGACCGCACACTCGTCAACGTCCCCGCACTAGGCATCCCAGCCTCCATCGCCATTGCGTACGTTTTCCATCGACTGTCCATTATTCTCAATTACTTACTTTCGGCAGTTTCGGAGTGGTCTATATGTTCTGTGCGGTCGGAGTCTACGTCTAAGATACCCAAAAGTCCTCATTTCGATCGGTTTCGTGTAAAATAGTTGGAGCAATCAAGAAAAGCCGCTACTACAGGCGCCTATTGCTTTCCTGCCAGTTTTCGTACTTTTTATCCACACATTATCCTCAATCTACCACAGTCACAATCTCGAAATGGCTCCAGACGCTCAGCCAATCTTTCGCGCAGTTGCGACTTCAACCAGGCCACTGTATCAACTTCTCAGGTGCATCAACTTTGCGCCGAGAGTTCACGTTCAAATTACAGAGGATGGCGTCCGTTTCGCTGCTGACCATGCAAGGGTGATGCAAGGTCAGTCTGACAGCTATCCCTGGAATAGACCACAACTGACAACCACCAGGAGTCGCATTTCTCGATAAAGCTCTCTTCTCATCATATACAACCAATCTCCCTGTTCAGGATGGCGACAATCCGCCTGAGCTTCCTAATTTTCAACTTTCATTATCTTCTGTTCTCGAAGTAGTTCAAATATTTGGAGCCGTAGACGTAGCCACACGAGCTCAAAAAGCAGACCAGGATCCTTATCGCAGCAATCTTCGGAACTATCGGCCTGATGCTTTCAGTAACCAAACTCTTGGTATTTCTGGCACCTGTACTCTGCAGTATAGCCAAGAGGGGGATCCATTCAAGATTACCATCGAGGAGTCTGGCGTTAAGACAACAGCGTCATTGACAACCTATCTACCAGAAATACCTGATGATATTCCATTTGACCGCAATGATCTATCCTTCAAAATCATCATGCAATCCCGAACACTACTCGATTCTATGGCAGAGATTTCCCCAACAGCACCGACAAAGCTAACTATCACAACCACTAAAACCTCACCATTTCTATCTCTCGCTGGTGTTGGGGATCTTGGAAGCTCAGGAGTGGACTTCACCCGTGGGAGAGACCTTCTCGAAACTTTCAACGTCCAGGAACGCTGGTCTCATGCGTACAAGTTTGACTTTATCAAGAATTCAACAGAAGCAATGCGGATTGCCACCAAGGTTAGTTTACGAGGGGATGGTCAGGGGGTGCTGAGTCTACAATTCATGGTGGATATTGAAGGTGGTAAGCGAAGCTTCTTGGACTTTCGGTTCGTTCCATTCATCTCGCACGATGAAGATGATGAGGACGATGAGTTGGAGGAGGCTGGCGAAGCAGACTAGATATATTTACTGGGAAAGTTCTTCACAAAAGGACGTTAATGTGAATGAATTGTCTCACCCAACCACTCATGTCTCACATACCTTTTTTCACTGCTAACCGTTCTGTCTTGTTACTGGCTGGCGATGAAACATTTTTGGAAATCCCTTGTCTCCCTTGATCCACCAATGGAATGCAGCATGAAGCAATCTGGAACATGCCCTACGTCGAAGCTATCGTGGCCGGAATGATGGATCCAGCCTCCTCTGGCATCATTACATCTATCGCTGAATCTGTGACTGGTGCTGAAAAAGGGGCCTCATCCCACCTGTTTCCGTTTCTTCAGCTTCTTCAACACATTTCGTATTTCCACTCCATCATCATCTTCAATCCATCACTAGTCAAAACTGCTGAGCAGAACGACACTTTATTTCTTCACCATGAGCCAGTACAAAGAGATCAAAATCATCATGTCCTCCAAGCCATGCACAACAAACACCACCATCACCACCAAGAACAACAGAAAGATCTCATGTCATGACTGCCTCTTTGGCCCTTTGAGGTCATGGGCAAAGACCAAGTTTGGAAAGAAGCCTACATATGTTGAGCTGCATGACGACTTTGAGCCTTTGCTTGATGAGAAGAGAGCACCTAGGCCTACCTACGAAGTATCCAAGATCATGCGCATTGCTACACCACGAACGATTAAACGATACAACCGTCTGCCTTGAGGGCAAACACACGAACAAGAATAGCCGGTCATGATTCAGCCAACTTTTCGGTTTCGTCGTCCAGAAGAACATTACACGATACGGAAACACAAAATATGAGAAACGAGAGACATTTTTTATGAATTACAAGATTTTATGGGAGCACTGCAGGTCGGATTATTGCCATGAGTTATTTGGGGTCTTATGCTGCAAATGAATTATGGTTATGGAATACATAAAAGGAGTTTGAAGAAATTGCACGGCTTTGGTCTATATTTAGGTTATTTTAAATACATAAACATCGTCTTCACAACATTGCTCCTGATGTTATAACTCGATCTTTAGGTCAGTTCATCTGAATAGATTGGGGTCCAGCAATGTCGGATCTTGGCCTGTAGCTTCTTGTGATGACAATCTTGACAACTGCAATTTAGTATAAATTTAAGACAGATTTAGAATACATTTTGCTGAGTTTATTTTAACATCCCATCTAAAGGCCTGATGTTTTCTTGCTCCACGAGGACTGTTTTCCTATCGGCGCGTGGCCGACTCCCCGGAGAGCTCGTGCCAGCCGCGAGGAACAACATCCTGGGATATGCCTTGACCAAGAGGTTGGGAGGACGGAAACGAATTTACCGAAACATGGATCATATTTAAATTAAACTCAGCTGAGTCCTGTTGAAGAATATAAACGGATACTGTCCCAGGGATTGACCTTGGTGTTGTTGGGGGCTATGGTTCTGTAATGCTTCCAAAGCTGGGCAACTCCGAATAATTGTTAACAAAAGACCAGGAACATAAATATATTGCTTGTGCATGAAGGATCCAAATATAGAGCATGTATTTCTTGCTTCATTGAGCGTCTTCTATTGGCCCCCAATGAAATATTCTGCATCATTGAGGCTCAGAAAGCGATTTTTAACTGCCGTGTCCGAGAAAGGCAGGTGCGCCAGGAACGATCAAGGTTATCTATCATCCATCCATCACGGGCAGGATCGATTCCTCCCGCGGAAGAAGAACCACCAAATACAACATCACTTCAACTGCGCCACGCTTCAACTGTCTATCAATTATTCTCTCATTGTGACCTCAATCTCTTGTCAATTAATCTTCACCGCTGTCTTGACGCAGTCAAATCATTCTGATACGATGCCATGACTCTCCCAATGCAAGCAGCCGTCGGTGATTCACCGCTCGGAATTGGAATGAAGACACAATAAACTATCGGATCTAACGATAGGGACCCATCGCTAATCGTTTCGCCCGTCAATGCAAGCGGGAAACTTTCCTTTCCCGTTCCCCACCTGAGGATCAGCATCAGGGCCCGGGAGATCAGCTGTCAATTGCCAAGACAATCATTCGACATGATACAAGCTCCTAAGGCATTTCAAGTTACCGCCGACACCAGGACTCTCTCTTCAGGTTAGCACTGCAGGCTACCGAGTTCTAAGGCTTACAGTGCATACGCAGGCTGACAGGAGGATCGTTTCTACTACTGCATCATCCCGCTCCGCCTGGTACCCACTGCTGTGATCTTACAGGACGTCGTGGGCTCTCGACTTGTCTCCGACGTCAGGACGCTTTCCAGACGGATAGCGACTTTGATGTGTTGTACGGGCCCTTTCCTTGGGTCCGGTTATTCGATATCCGGACGTCGAATGAACCACTGATGATTAGCGGGTGGTTGGGAGTTGTAGCACAAGCTGGATACGATGACCGGGCCTCGACATTCGAAGCAAGACATCGTGTTTCCTGCTTCTCGCAGGCCTGAACGAACAGCCCTGAATAGCTTCAGCCACGATCAACCAACAGCCTATCAGCACAATAGTAGACCATATACAGATTGCCTGTATTGGTAGGAATTTGCTTGCATGCATCTGGGGGCCATTGTTGCTCCACAACACCATGATTGAGGATAGGCTTACAGACAGAGGAAGGACCACACGAGTTCACCAAGAGTCCATTCCCTGAGTGCATCGCACCGTATGCGTCCTGAGGTATATATCTACTGATAAATCCTGCGACATCTGGGCACTTGAATTGTTTGCAGGCCAAAATCGCATCTGGTTTCCGCATTCGGGTCCGTTGAACTTTAGACCCATCTAAAGCAGCCTCGAATCCGGCGACATAGAATGATATCGCATCCACTCATCTAGAGCATATACTTACCAACATTTGCTCGAAAAACTCTCTTTTCAACGCCCTTCTTTCATTCTTCTTCTTTCTGTGCTTCAGGACTATGCGAAACAGCTTTTCTTTTTGAATTCTCTTCGTTCCATCGTCTGCCTTTGTCGGGCAAGCCAAGATGCCTGGCTTGATACGGCGACTTATAACTCCTCAACGGTCACAACCCAATATCAGAGATCTGGATCCTGGTCGCGATCGCCATGAAGATCTCACTGATTCATGCGAGGACTTGAGTTCTTGTTGCGCCAAGTCTTCACAAAGAAAGACCAGCAAGGCCAAGTCGCGTCTTCCAGTTCCAAAGAAAGGTGTAACGCCTGTTACTATTCAAAGGATACCTGACGTACACCGTGTTGCAAACGCAGTCCCCCCTCTACCGACACCACGTTTACGAGCACAATCTGTCAGCTCTTCACGCTGTGAGGGGCGAAATGCTGCACTTGAGGCTCTCACGGGCAATGATCCCACCAACAGATGGCCTCTTTGTCCAAATGAGCACGGACAAGCCCACCCACATTCCTACCATCACTCCCATTCCTCCCAATCATCTGGGTACCTGCGCCCCCCACGATCTAGGAATGGTCCTCTCGGCCCTGTCCATGTAAGCGACAATAGCACACACCTAGAAAGAACCTCGCCAGAGGCGTCGATTCTTTCTTTGTCGGACCATGGCGCTGATGGTTACGAGGCCGGGCCAACCACCTGGCAGCCTGCCCAACCCATGTACGACGGTCAAAGCCTTGGCTCGTCATCAGACAGCGTTGACCGTCTATTTCGTGAGACTGATGAGGCATTCAAAGCTCTTGGCTCTGCACTTAGAGAAACCCAACGTGCATCACAGTTATCTGTTTTACCTTCACCACCCTCACCACCAGGAATTCCAACTTTTCACAAACACTCCAAATCCATGCCGCTGCCCACGGGCTTTCAAAAACATTCAAGATGGAGAAGGGAGGATTCGCCTTCAACTTCATCTCAGAGATCATCACCAGACAGAAGGACTTCGGTGGTGAAGAAACCTCAGAGAAAGAAGCATAGTCTTGTAGGGACTTCATTTTCGAAAGCGGCGATCCGCACGCCAAGGTGGACTTTGTCAGAGAACGTGACAGACATTCTCACAGGCCAGCGTTTCAGACGCATCGAAGCTGATGAGATGCTAACACCGGATCGCATTGAAGCACTACGCAAGAAACGAGAGGCTGCACAACAATTGGACGACGGGCGCGCTGCCACTAGAGAACGATATTCAATCGACTCCGTTCGCAGTGCAGCATCAGATAACTCCGAGACAGACATTGAACCATTCCATCTTGACGAATTAGCATCTCGAATTAGAGCGAGACAGGCGGTGGAGAATTCGGCAGTTTCAGTCGTAGTAACGCCTCCTGCCACAGACCCGACTCCTGATCTGGATCTTGTTTTCCGAGACGTTTCGAAACGGGCCTCAGGGGAGGAGGATGATGAGTCAGTTGGGAGTAACAAAGATAAAAGTGACGCATCGCCAGAGACCTCACCCCGGTTGCCGGTCAAGAACCCTGCACGTCTCGGTGCAGAAGCTTCACAAAAGCTACCATCGATCCCCGAAATCATGGGGGCGATGACAGTCAAAGACGAGGCAAGCATTGAGCCTCCGGCCAGCCCACCGGCCACTGAAATTATCAATATGAAGATGGAAGAGAACGACGAGTTCTTCTACCTCAAGAGTACACCATATACTCTTACCAAACCATCTTTCCGTCATGGACCCATCACCCTAGCCAAAGCCGAGGTTGGCAAAGGAGTCAAGACCATGGACGACACATTAGACTGGACAGCGTTCCAGATGGCGATCTTGGGAGGAGCGGGAGATTTCCTCCAAGATATGTCGAGCGAGGAGGACACAAAGCAGGTGGAGGAAATCACGGCGTGGTTCGATACGTTTGGCTTTGAGACATACGGGGTGCTGATACCCGGAGTCGTACCTGAGCCAGAACCAGAAGCCGTGGCTGTTTCTGTGTCAGAGCATACACCATCAATGAGGTCTTCGGCTCACAGCACTCTGTCGTCGACGCCTTCAACCATCGACACGGAAGTTGACCTGCCGATCCCGGTGGGTGCAGAGTTCCCCTCCGGGTTCTGGAACGCCCCGGCGCCCGGTCAGACTCTCAACAAAGCTAAGTTCTATAACAGCACAGGGCTAAAACGATGGGTTGGCGAAGGACGACCGAAACGCCCTTCGTCGCACAGCTCGGAAGACAGCCTACCACCGAGCCCAATGATGCCTCTCGTGGTTCATATGGGCGCTGGCGAAGCCGATATTCCGGATACGGTACCGATGGGTTATAACCTAGACCATGACCTGTCCGACTTTCTGAAGTGGGGGGCGGAAAATGTGTATGCGTCTGGATTCGGTATATCACCGTGAGGGTGATTTTTGTTCGTTCTTTTGTTATTCGCGGTTCATTTGGCTGGGACGCTGATGTATCCATCCCATGCATGAGTTTTCATTTTGAGACGTTTACCATATACCAAAGCATTGAAGGCGCTGAGAGCATTGATAATAGATGACCAACATATCGATACGAAGTATCTCGTTATATAGATGACATAAAGAATTGATATTTGATGCTGACGTTTGGTAATATGACGTAGAGAGTGTATCGTTAAAGTTAGTGTTTAGTTACAGTGGGATAAGTCTGCAGCGATAAGTAAGTGAATGTGGCTGTAGCCAATCAATTTCGCAGACTCACAGGCAATCCACACTGTGTTTACCCATCTCTGGTCTCATGCGACCCTCGCAACAGCATCTCAAGGTTAATATAAGGCAACAAAAGACGTTCCCTATCCTTTTTCTATTTCTTCCGCAACCTTTTACTTCCATCTCCCGAACAGGAATCTACACAAAGACGTCTCCCTTTATTTCTACGTCGCCCTCACAAAGTCATCATAACAAAAGCCCTTTGTTTCTTTTCATTAATAGCTTCCACCATTCACAAAGAAATCACAATGCTCAGACGACCTGCAACAACTCTACACATCACTTCAGAGGACGTCGCTTCTTACGAGGACCGTCGTGCGCGTGAAGCCCTCGTCGCAGCACAACAAGCGCGAAGAGCCGCTGCTGTTGTGGCTGCTCAGCAGAGTCAGGCTGATATGGAGGGCGTCCATCAGGCGCTGCAGGAGAGGGAGAGGGATGACGATGTCAGGAGGGTTAGGGAAGAGAGGATCGGTGTTTCGAGGAGGAGATAAGTGGAGGGAGTGGTTACGAGTTATGCCCATGATGGGTTTGGGATTGATACAGCGGCTCATGGCTCTTAGTTGACCGTTTTGAATGATGAAATATATCTATTCATTCCTATTACTTTTATCGTCTTGTTTATACATAGAAAACAGCTCTGCGAGAGCGCTATGTCGGCTATTAAGCGAAGCCTGCTTTTCCAAGAACATCGATATGTTCTCCTAACCCAATGTGAATTATTATTATATACAGAGCGCTTGAAGCTATTCTGATCAAAACCAATACTCCTTCCAATGGGCGTTTGTTTATCCTCTCCATGCAAGATATGCGAAAAACGAGACTGTCATCCAAGCAACGCGCCATGTCGTCGTCCATAATTCCCGACCGATAACACTAAGCGCCTTCTTACCACCGATACGTTGATCCTGAACACTTGTGCTGAAAAGATTATCGTCAAGATGGATTCGCGGTCCGCCTGCAGACCCCCAGCCCCAGCGTTTATCGCTCCGCCCTCCACGACGAGCCTGCCATCGACCTGAGGTCTGAACAGGGGATGCACTTCGCCCGTTCCGGGGTGCTGCAGCTGACAGGCGCGAGGGGAGGTGGTGTGCTGAAGTACCTGAAGATGTGGTGTTGCGGCATGACGATGCCTCAGGGGGATCCATCTTGTCCTTATACATAGGCAAGACAGCCGAAGGCGATGATTTCTCGGTTTCGAGAGCGAAAGGGGCGAGTGAGAGCGCCGGCACAAGCGCAGCGCGAACGACGAGAAGAACAAGCGTTGCGACGATGAAGACGATGTACTCCATATATGTATGGATCTGGTTCGGCAAAAGACACAGATGAGTCTGGATCGTCTGCTCTGGTGCTCCAGGCAGTGGCTTGCCCTGTGCATCAACAGGGTTGTACATGCTCGCCATGAGGAAACCGGGTGTAGGAACACCCATAGCCATGCTCATGCTCTTGACGGTAATTTCCCGTACGTTCTCCTTCGCATCAGAATGCACAACCTCACAGTAGTCGTGATCATCGCCTGAGAATACATGCTTGATGTTGCCCACCTTCTTAACCAGCTTGACTGAATCCTCCTCGTTGAGCACGTTCTGGTACTGATATCCACCAACGACGCTGAGAGCGTTTCGATGATCAGGGAATACCGGCTCTTTCTGCCCTTTGGGAGGTTTGGCAGGTGGCCAATGTTCTCGCTGAGGTCCGCAGGGTGTTCCAGGGGCTCGATATAGCGGGACGTGAGTCAAAAGAATCGTAGGAAAGTCGGGTCCGTCGGCCTTTTCTGCTTCGGGGTTGTTCCCCCACGTTGGTTTCGACCTATCCAGCTCTTCAACGTGGTGAGGATATCGCAAACCTCCTTGGAGATCGTAGTAATGGCGCAACTCCTCCTCGGCCGCTTTTCTCTTCAGTGTCTTGACGCCATCCAAAAACTCATTCACAGGTCCATAGATAGGCTGTAAATCATGCTGGTTCTTCCACTCTGAAGTGTCCGCGCTCAAGGAGACCGAGTCAACAGAGACAATCGTATGGTTCCCAACAACATCAACACGATTCACATCTCCAAAGAAAGCGCTGAATCGATCCCGCACTGAAACTTGGACCTGCGCACCGAAACCCAAATCGTGGTTTCCAGGTAAACTCGTCACCAGCTTCCGCCCACGCTGCCAAGCTCCAGGCGCTTCTCCGCCGTCATTGAAGTGCTCAAAGAAGATATCTCCAAATCTCTCATACTCGTGTAACCAGAAATCCTCGCCGTACTTGTCGTGCCACGTCTGAACCAACTTCTTCTCCTCCTTTGACCGCCCACGTCCCCATTTCGGATCGACGAACTTGCCCTCGCGCGTCTTCCACTCGCGGCCGCCGTCGAAAAGATCGCCGAGAAAGAACAGACTGTCGGGCTGCAATCGTCGCTGCATTGCTCGGTAGCCGCGTCGTAGGTAGTTGTCTGTAATGAGGACTGTGAGAGGGTTGATAGGCCAGGGACGGCCTGGGTAGGAATGAGGATCGATTATTTGGGGATCGGCGACGAAGACGAGGTGATGAGGTTTCGCATCTTTCGGCTGCATATCGTCAGTCATGTCTCTTCCGGGTCGCATTTTGCACCGAGAGAAGCCAAACATACCCATTTCTCCCAATGATCCCAATCGCAGCTCGCGACCTTGCTGTTAAACACCCATCGCTCGCCATACAGCAACACGACCATCCAGAACAAGACCACCAAATGCGGAAAGCTCAACAACCGTCTCGAGGTAAGATTCCGCCGTAATCTTCGCGCAATTCGTTCACCCATCGACACCGCTAGACGCTTTCCTGGGCCAAGAGCCCACAGCCTCAGCTGATGCGCCGTCTGCTGTGCGTTGACTGATAGCACATGGCCTATTGACTGGATGTTCCTCGGGACCTTGGAGTTGGTGTGATATTGGTATTGGCGCGACATGATGGCGCCATGCCCTTGCTCCCACGATCTACAGCCTCGCAGTTAGGCTTCCCACGCAAAAATCGTCGTCGTATCGTGGCTCGTTCACAGTGTAGTATTTGGCGTCGAAGTAGCCTTTGTTGATCGACGCTTCAGGGGAACAAGGAGGCCCCTTGATGCGAATGTCAATGTTTCAGTGAAACAATTTATCGTCTCGTTTCGTGCTCTTTCCAATTTCGCTGCCGCGTCGCAACAATTCGCCGTCTTTTCGTGTCCAACGTCGTACGAATTGTGAAAGGAGTGAATAGTTCAAGAGCCAAGATCGCGTGTTGTTGAAGTTGGTCTCCTCATAAGGACAAATACGTAGGTAGCTGGACCAAGGTTCCTCATGCGTGCCTCGACATGATTCGCCAACTTTCTTTCTTCCGGCCTGCATGTGGAAATTCCGGGGCCTGGTTGGGGCTTGTTTAGCGCTCGGATCCCTGCTATTCAGGGGTTTTAGCGGCTGATGAACTGCAAGTGTCCCTTGAACTGTCAGGGGCAAGACTCAACTCGGACTCTCGGTCGACGGAGTTAGTCATGCTGGTAAAAATGGTCACAATAATGAAAGCATCAGGCAACAAAATTAAGAGAAATCGAAGAGATCATAGTTTGAACCAAATTATACACGCCTTCTAGATGGCTGTATTTACACTGCTAATTTTCCCTTAATAACACATATCCCAGAAAACTCCGTCCGAATGTCAAGATACAAAACCATGTGCTGAAATATTAAACACACAGATAGTCCATGTCAGACTTATCTCACGCGGTAAACATCAATGTCGTCATCGTCATCTTCACTATAATCGTCATCCTCCGGAGGAGCTCGGTTCTTGGGCTTCTTGCTGCGGAAGCTGAGAAGTCTCTTAAACCCACTCGGCTCCGCAGGCTCAGCACCTGCAGCATGAGCTGCGCCCGACTCCGGTTCTGGCACGTTTTGTGCCTCATTATCAGCATCGTAGTCATAGAACAGCTTCGGTACGAGCAGTCGGTAAGGCTTGGTGATACCTGTTGGGTCCTTGGGATTGATCTCGACGTTCAGGGTGATGTCAAGTCCACCCTCTAGGTCAACGGTATACTTGTCAGCCTGCTTCTTCTGCTTGGTTGAAAGACCGGTAGGTGTCCTGTAAAAGTTTCCAGGACGAGGCGCAGGAGGAATGTAGCCCACAGCCTCACGCGAGTGTGACATGGCCCGCGATCCCACAGTTTGAGATCTACGAGGCTGGGACATAAAGTAGGAGTCGTCGCCCTCAGTGTATTCTTCGTAGGCAGCTCCGCCTCGAATACCCGAAGGACGACCGCCTCCTCGTCGAGGAGACTGGGGTTCATCCCAGTATTCCTCATCGTCATAGTCATCTTCCTCTCCCCAGGTGCCGTTGATGCCACCATCATCAGCAGCACGACGCTGACTAGGCCGTCGAATGAAGCTGAAGAATCCAGCCTTCTTGGTATCGGGAGCCTGGTCAACAGACATAGATCGCTGAAGCTTGGCTGGGGGGGGTAGACCCCCATCTGCCGAATTTCGTCGCGACAAGCTGCGAAATAGACCGCCACCTCCTCCTCTGGTGACAGGAGGTCGAGGGCCACGAACGGTGTCTCTGCTTAGGTCGGGGCGATTGTCCGAAGATGTCGACTTGCTTCTAGAAAGTGACAATCTTCGAAGGAGGCCGCCGCCTTGAGGCTTAGGGGGAGGGCTTGGGCTTCTACCGTCAGAGAAACCTGGCGGTGTTGGTGGAGGCGTAGTTCCAGGCTGCCACTCACGAATCGCACACCAATTTCGGTGAGGAAGAAGATGCTTGTTGTTTCGCGGCTTGCCATCAACTCCTTGCTGGAAGAGAGGAATCATGTCCTCATCAGTCTGCTTGTCGAAGTGATGCACCTTGTTTCTCTTGTTCAGCACATCAGCCATCAGATCCGGAGGTGGTGTATTGGCAATGGCTGATGAGATGATGTTGGGCATGTATCGCGGGTCCTTGTGTTTGGCAAGTCCCAACTTGGGGTTGGAGTAGAACTGTCCAACAGCCGCAAGATGGACGTCACCACTGAGGATAGTGACTCGCAAAGACTTGTCAATAGCCAGATCCTGCAAGTCTTCAACCACAACGGCTCGCTCCTGTTTGTGGTTCTTGGCAGTCCAGTGGTCGTTGAGATCATCCAAGACCTCGACACCGCCATCGATATTGTTAAGAGCCTTGCCAAAGACACCGGTCCTGCCGAGTGCCTTGACAGGATCCATCAGTCTGGATGTCAAGCTGCATTTACGTTAGCATTGGAGTTTTGGAAATCACTCAGGAAGTTACTCACATATTCTCCAACCAGACCAATCTGGGGTACGCAATAGGAATACCCAGGAGCACCAGAAGATGTTCGACCTGTCCACGTCGGACCTCTGCGTATAGTCGGTTCATGATCTTCTCCCATGTCTTGTCAGAAATAACATCATGCTCTGTCCTCTCAGTACGGCAGTCGACTGCAAGAAGTCCAACTCTGGAACCAACAGACATGAACAGACTGCGGCCAACTTCGCCTATGTATGGACCAGGCTCTGAGCCAAGAATCCAGCTTGACTCAGTGGTCTCTGTCTCAGTGGCAATGGACTGGTGCTGGAACAGCATATAGTACTTGTACGCAATTGCACCAAGGCCACTGAAGACAGGCGACTTCATGTCATGATGAGGATACGATCCATATCCGTCGAAGATGTCGTGGTCATCCCACATATTGACCATAGGAATCTGCGAGTTCGCGAGGCCAAACAGGCCTTGTGAGAACCACATGCAGTACCTCTCTAGGTAGAAGGTCTCCAGCTCATCCTGCATCTCAGGAGTCAGAGCAGCAGTGTGCTTATGGACAGGGTTGCGCATCCGAAGCCACTCCTTGAAAAGGCTGCATTCTTCCGACACACAGTCGTTGTAGACCTGGTCACCGCCACCAATCATGAGATGGAAGGGTCGTGTCTGGTGGTTGTTCAACACATCGCGCCACATGGGATCAGGGCCGCTAAACTCGTCGGGTTTGACGCTCATGCTGAAGCCGTTACAGCTGTGGAACATCATGTTCATAGTGTCGCCCTGAGCGGGGACCCAGAAGCCTGTGGCTGGTCCGCGGTTGATTCGATACGCAATGCGCTGCTGCTTCTCACGGAGCTCAACTTCGATGTTGAAGCGCCAGAAAGTGCATCCACGTTCAGTGTGTAGCCTAGAGCCTCTCACATCTTTATACTTCTGGACCTTCTCGCCATCGATGCCGATACGCTTTCGACGGCTGGCAAAGGACCCAGGTAGCTCAGTTGGGCCGTCGGGGCCTGATTGATGCGGAGTGCTGCGAGTCTGCTCGAACAGTCCAGCATCAGTCTCATCACGCGAGAGATCCTTGGCCTCATCTATATGATCCACAGGGCGCACGTAAAGGGTTTCTCCTCTACGTCCCACCTTGGGATGGCCCGCGATAGGGTCGACGTACTCGGGCGACAAGTTACCCTTGACGCGATGAGGAGGGGGAGGCAGCAGCTCAAGGCCTTGGACGAAAAGGCGAAGTGTGGGTGCAATATCATATGAAGAGTCAGAATCTTGAGTGACGATCATGATGCTACCACGCCACATCTCTCGTTCCACCAGAGCACCAGTTCTATCTGTTCTGCTGGGGACTTTCTCGCGCTTGATTCCGCAGTACCTCAACAGCGGGCCACACTTCATGAAGAGTGCAGGCTTAAAGCGGGTAGGGGCTGGAGGGTTGTGTCAGTTGATTTCGGATCGACGATGAAATAACACCAAACTTACACTGCTCATTGTATTCACCATCAAAGGCCTCAGCTTTTCGTGGCCGTGCCGCGTAACCCTTGCTCTTATCCTGCTCCCACCAAGCCTGGTGTGTGTCTGGCTCAGGAACGTGACCATCCTGGAGATCCAAGAAGTTTCCAGACAAGCTACCGACGGTACCTTTCTTCCATTCGTCAAGCCATTGAGGCGGCTGATACAGACCATCACCAGGAACCATGTCCTCCGGACGCTTGAAGACCATGTTCGAGATATGATGAGAGTCAGAACTTGCAGAAGAAAAGCTATCTGCTCTCTCGGCCTTTCTGCGAACAGCGGCCTGGTTCTGAGCGTGAGATCCATCATCGGCTTCCTTCCTACCGAGGAGTCTAGTGCCAATGGATTTGCCACGAGTAGGGGGAGGAGGAATGAACTCATCCTCGTCAGCATACTGAACCCGAGGAACGGGCTCAGTAACACGCCTCCTGATGCCCTGGTTATCGCCAGGCATAGGTATTTGTTGTTGACGCCCAGGAACAAAGTCGACTGATGGTCTTCGTGCATCAGCTGTTAGTGGAGGATCGGGAGGTAGCTCTTTATCGCGGGTAAAGCGATCATTAAGTTCTTGGGTAATCTGCCGGGTGTTTTGTTGCGTATTCTGTCGAATAGGAAGTAGGTCATCTTGATCATCATAGTAATAGTCATCATCATCAAACTGTTGTTGCTGGGGTTTCATCGCCGAAGCCATAGGTGCAGGGCGCCTCTCTGATACCACACGGCGAGGAGCGTACTGGTAGTCGACTGGTGGGGGCTTCTTGAGCTTGTTGCTGCCACTTCTGGTCAAGGAGAATCCTTCACCCTGGGGGACTGGCTGAGCTGGCTCCCTCATCATGGTCTGTTCAGGAAGCTGTACGTTATCTCGAGCTGCTCTCTCACGGAAGCTCAAGTTGCGCTGAGGGATGCCAGAAGATGGCTCAACATGCCTGGGAATGGCAGATTGAGGATCCATGCGCCGAGGCATAGGCTCCATGTCGTCTGGTTCCATCATTGCGCCTGAGGCGTAGTGCTGCTCTGCTTCTTGGGGATGCGCAACCGACACGCGGCGACGATGTGAGCCTCTTCTCTTCACCGTAACTTGTGGGGGCAATTCTTGGTAAACATCTGTTGGCGCATCGTTTTGTGCGTTCTGTGGGATATCTCGGTAGGTGTCTTGTGGGACATCGCGAGGTGCGTCTCTCTGGGTATCTCTGGGGTATTCTCGTGACACATCCCGGGAAACATCTCGGGACACATCTCTTTGCGCTGAAGGTTGCGCGCCTGAAAAGAAAGCTGTATTGCCCGACGGACGTCTCTCACCATGGGTGATGGAGGGTTTCCGTTCATGAGACCGCACTTGCTGGCCTGCAGGCTGCTTTCCAGCTTTCAATGCCTTTCTTTCTCTTGCGCGTCGTTCGGCGGCTTCAACTCGGGCGCGTTTTTCCTCCTTGGTCATGCTGTCGAGCGTCAGCTCAAGCCTTTGGAGGGGTGATCGGTCGTTTGCGAACGCTTTGCGACGGTCTGAGGACCCGCCTGTTGTTTGTCTCCTCGACAGTGGATCGAATGCGCTGGCGCCTGAGCCTCGTCTTGAGAAATCTTCTTGGCCTTGGTCGGGTCTCTGACCTCCAGTCCTCTCAGAGGACCTCTGGTATTGATCGTCTTCCATATCGCCTTCTTGTGGGTTAGGATCGCGAGGTGCGGTTGTGTCTGAGGCGGTGTAGATGTAAGGAAGCCCGCCGTTACCATACGGATGACGATAGCTCACAGGAGGACCGCGAGGAACTTCTGGAGCAGGCGGAGGAGGCGACAATGGCTCGTCGTTGTCGTACTCTTCTTGCTGTCGGCTCTGTTGAGGTAGTCTAGAAGCCTCAGCAGCAACAGGTACGTCTCGTCTGTAAGAAGATGGTCTTGGAGCTAGACCTTGGGGAGCGAAATTAGAAGTGGTTGGAGAATCATAGGGACTAAAGGTAGATTCAGTAGGAGCCTCGGTGACCTGAGTTTGTATAGAACCACGATTCGATCTGCGAACTGGGGCAGCGTCGAGCGAAGATCTACGGTCAGCATTATAGGCATAGTCGTCCGACTCAGACCTGCGGCGGGTATGGCCCGGAGCGACCTTGGGCCCAGGTAACTGACCCCAGTATGGCGCCGACATCTGAGGCTGACAGTTGATCCCCGGGGCGGTGTGATTGGACAAGCGCGTTAGAGGCGAAAAAAAAGAGACGGAAAAGATGGATGTCAGGCGTTGAATCGCGCGTTACTGTACGTTGGAGCGGGAGGCGGGTAAAAGATGAGAGGCTGAAGCGAACGTAACGAAGCTTTGATTTTTGGGCTGCTCAGGCGCTAGCAATTCAGTGGAAGGCCCGCGTAAACGGAGTTGTAGCGGGGCGCTGAGTCTAGTCTAGGGCTCATGCGAGCTGCCGGACTAGACAATGCTTTGCAGAATTGGTGTTGTGTAGCTGAGGGAAAGCAAAAAAAGATTGTTTCTGCAGTCTGCAGGGACCAAGAGAAAAGTTGAGATGGCTGAAGAGGAATGAGAAATGATAATTCAAGGCTTTCCTGGGTCGATACGGACGATAGCAGAGCCGGGAACTGCCCTGTTCTGCTCTCTACCTTGGAGCCCAAGATGCCGCGGCGGTGCAGGGATTACACGTCCCTGGAGCTATCTAAATCCATCCAAGAGCTGTTTAGACCCTGGAAGCTTCCCCATGCTCATCATGTTTCCCAGCCTCGAATGTGATGGTTGGCCTTGTTGAGGTAAGCTTGGGCGTTGATATCTCCCCAGAACACACTTTGCGCCGAGCATAGTCACATCAGAAAATCCATAAATGGGTAGCTGAAGCTACTAGCAAGGATCGAAAACTTGATCTATCTCGTCTTCCTCGTCAGGTCGAGGCTGGGGATGGCTGGGGGCGGGGTGTCACCGTGTCTCACGTTTGGAGCTCTTCCGAAGACCCAAAAAAGCGGGTGGCTGGCATCCGAGACACGGGACGGGCCCGGACAAGATAGATATCCATTGAGAGAGAATGTGAGAACAGGATAATTGGGTTTCCCCAAGACAATTGATATCGTTGACGGTTGCACGTTTGGTGGAGGTCAATAAAGCCAAACAAAAACACTGCTTCTTCAATTGACTTCACTTGTCAAGTTGATGAAGTCATACAGCTAAAACGGCTGCTCCCGAATCTTAATACTTCAGGCCGTTGGCGCGCGGAAGGGCGGGATGGCCCGAATAAACTTTGTCTCATCTTGAATTGAAACTGAGAGAAGATGGTAAGAGAAGTTCTCAAAATCAAACATAGTCATAACTGAGAGAATGCGCTTGAAATCTTGGATCTGAAATGAATCTGCAATTGTCAGACAATGACCGATCTACTTGCTTGGCAATTAATGTCGCAAACTCAATATCGGCTACTACTAAAAGGCTACACAAAGCCTTGGGCTTACGGATACACGTTGCCCAGCCTCCCTCGATCAAAGTCTCACGGCAGTTACTACATGTCGTTACCCGTTACGAGTGATTGATGGATTCTCTATTGTCCCTGCAGGGTCCCTCGTGGACTTGTCGTATTCTTCAATCTCTTGGTTTTCATGTTTCATCGTGAGCTCAAGCATCCTAGCCCACCTGGTTGGAAACTTTGCTCTTCCTGACACAGTTGCTTCCGCATTCAAATCAACCTGCAATGGAGTCCGCATCAGTGCCTCAGGAAATGGCCATGCTGTGTTGAGCCTTTCCAAAGCTGAAGCGTAATCTCAAGGACGTAACGGACAATCCTAGTTGGGGCTGATGACGGTGACGAGAGCCAACTGAAATTGAGTTTCTCATAGATTCAATGGGCTATTATATTCCTCTCGTTGCACGTCTTCGTTTCGTAAGGTACTGTCAAGAAAGTAAGAGAGCATTTACAACAACAACATGGGCAAGCAGCTGCAGGGCCCAGTGCATATTTATTTAGCAGAGCGAGATGATAAAAAAGATTTCAAGACAGAGCCCCACTACAATTCACAATGAAGATACCAATTGTTGTCTGTTTTTAGAAGCGTTCTATTATAAGAGATCCTCGATCGCCTGCATGCTTCAGCCGGGTGCCAATTCGGTACGAGTCAGAGATGCAAGTAACGTCCATGCCTTGGGCTCGGGAGCAACTTTGCAGAATGAGGCCCGAAACACTAATGCATTGCAACTTGATGATCAGGGACCACATTCTCTAAAGTATCATTTCGGAAAGAAACTTCATCGAAGCTATTGCTACAGTCTGAGGAGCTTGCAAATATTTGTGTTTCTGCACTTTGTAGCCTGACAGATCATAACGCTGAAAGTCTGGGCAACATCTGGCAGGACCTTGGGACGAACTTACCTAGGGTAAGGCAATCCTAAGCTTTAGGATCTTTAAAATAACTTATCCTAAGGCATACTAAACTTAGGACTGCTCACACAGTGGTTAGTTATATTGCGGATCTAGTCCAATGCAAACTTCATTACCAACAGTGAGGGGTCATCACACAATTTGGGGGTCACAGACAAGCGATTGCATCTAAATGGTGTGATGATTTGATCATATTGCTCCTAATCTTATCTGATCATCAAGATCAGATCCACCCGGTAGTTCGCTCCTACCCTGACGGCGACTTCCGCAACACCACACCAGATCCCACTCAACACCATCGCAGACTTGATATCCGGACAGATATTAAGCTTAAGAAGTGAAAAGAGAGGTACCTTTTCCCCCTTCTTTTTACCTTTATTTCCCCTTTTTTATACTACAATAGCTTATAATTCCTAT
>LTDI01000664.1:0-23905 GCA_001654545.1 Fusarium agapanthi
TACTATATATAGCTACTTAGTATTAATAAAGATAAAGATAAAGACCTTATTAACTTTATTATAAATTAAATAAAGGTATTAAAAGACCTTATAAGTTACTTAAAATAGGGTTAATGCCTATTAAGGTAATAGTAGGCTTTTATTATAGGTATTAAATTAGGTAGTAGTAATAGGCTATACTAGTAGTAGTTTATAGAGTTAAAATATATAGTTATAGTAGTTAATTTAGTAGTATAAAAGTTATATTATAGGAATTATAGGCTATTATAGTATAAAGGAAAGAAAATAAAGGTAAATTAGGAAATAAAGGTTTTAGTATTAGGAAAAAAACTATAAATATTAGTAGACTAAAGCTAGCTCTATAGGTTAGTAATAGATTAGATTAGGTTATAAGATAATGTAGTATATAGAATATAAGTTAAGAAATAATATAGCTAAAATAATACTTGGGATTAAAAGGTTATATATATTAAAGAATAAATTATAAAATTCCTGTTTTTTTTTCTAACCTACCTGCCTTTGTACTGTACGGACCCGATTTAGTACATTTGTAATGCCTGTAGCCTGTAGGTATAAGTGTCGGTAGCGCTTTGATCTCTCTCTGGTGATCCATTATCCTATATTTTCTACGGATACTCCGTACTCTTTCTCCTTCCTTTTCCTCTCTTAGTCTCCTCTTTTTCTCTCTTTGGATCCACGGATTTGTTCCATCTTCCTTCTTTCGCCCCATCATCGTCCAAACAAATAGCTTCACCTTGACCATGTCACCTGTTTTCCTTTATCTTTGTTTCATTTTTTATTTTTATTTTTTATTCTTCGATACGGGACCCATCTGATTATTCTTAAAGATAACCTTGCCTATCAAGGGCAATAATTTGACTGTTGTAATTCGTCTCGTCGTAACATAACCCGACCAATCAGGTCGCGTTGGTGACCCCCTTTTCAGCCTCATCTGACAGAAGGTCTGGACCCCTCGGCGGGCAGATTTCAGTGGTTATGCTTACCTCTATCGCTGGTTGGTTACGGGCTAGCCTGAGCTTAAAAGACACCGAGAGTCCTGTCTGTCTGCCTGCCTGTCTGAGTAAAAGGCAAGGTACCATGCCTTGAACTATTTAGCCAAAACCGAACAAACCTGGTGCTGTCAGTACCACGCGCCCAACGCCCGCCGCCGCTTCTCGGCGTTATATCACATTCACCAAAGATCCTGGCGGTGCTTTTAAGTTAAAAAAGAGGTTCGAGGCCGCAACAAGGTCAGGTCAGGGGATCGGGTTTAATACTTTCTCATTTTTTGTGCCTCATTTTATCCCAGCGCAATAATTAATGCATGGCGCCCAGTCCAGACTCTGACGATAGATGAGTCTCGGCGAACCTTGGCGGGGGCCAAGATGGACGGACTTTTGGCTCAGGATGCGAAGCAAATGGCGTTAGCTCTAAGCGAGGCCACTGGCTCTTGTTCAGATAAAGTCTTGTCGTGGCGGTGATGGCTTGTTTTGCACCGTATGTAGCTTTCCTTGGTGCTTGCTTGAGTTGATTGAGGCTTGTCACGATGCAGAGTAACGTGTGATGACTTTGGGCCTGCCAAGTTGCACTAATCACTTAAACTGGTGGGTTCCTGTCGTCCATTCCTTGGATCAACAGGTCACGGAACTTTTATCCGTCAGGATTTTAATCTCGTGGTTTCAGTGACAATTAAGCTTAGCATCAGGGTTTGCTGTAGTACGAGTAAGTCGACTGGGCATTTGGTGATTGGGTGTTAACAACCCCTTTATCTGCCTCAACCTTGTCGGCTGGACGGGTAGATCGGCGACACTTGGGTTATATCATGATCCGATTACTGGCAATGGCACAGACTCGACAGAATAACCAGCCCATCGAACGCCTTGCACGTCTCGACGAGATTGCTAGCAATATTGTATCTAGGAGTGGGAGACCTGTCGAGCCAATCATGATGGTTCAAGGGTTTATGATGCTATGGTTAAAACAAATAAGCATGCAGCCACCGAGCGCCAAGCTTTTTTTCGGGCTGCACGGTAAAAATTTAAAACAGAGACAAAAAGCTTCGCCCGCTGAGGGAGGGAGGGTCAGAGTTCACCAAGTGAGTCTGTGGCGTCAGCCGAGTCATTGTGGACAGGGATCTGAACGGACAGATCGGCACGCGAGAATTAGAAATATGGAGAGGCCCTGTCTAGCGCGACACCTTAAGTCCTTAACAGCACATGGGCGAGCTTCGAGATGCCGATATATCCAGATGGTGACATTGGATATACTCCGCCATGACGATTACGGCGGCCTATTTTGTACCGCTGTTGCTTCGGATGCCTTGCGTGTGATTTAGAGCACAACTTATACGACTCACAGTAACCAGAGTGACAACTACACAGCAGAAAATCGCACAATCATCATCACCTCTCCCTCTTGGCGCCAGAACCTCACTTCTCCTGTCCGCGGTCAGCGGCCTCTTAGCAAAAAGCAAAGACAAATCCTTGATCCACCCGGCACCGCGAACACGCCCGGGAATAAGACTCTCAGTGAGGTGTGCCCCAGATAATGCCATTACATTACAATCGTAATCAGAATCAGAAACGCCCATTTTTGTTTCCGCTACGTACCACTAGACCACCCCTGCAAAACCAAAAAGCCAAGACGGTTGCGACGGCATCTCGCAACCATACCAAGACCACATCTCGCAAGCCACGGGCTCCAATTGACGGCCAACCATGTATCCACTGTCCTCTTTTGCGGGCTTAGGCACATTATCTGCTCCTGATGAGCGTCGCTACGGCCTTGGGATTGGAAGACGCGGCTACTTCTCGTCACTTTGTGCTTGTAGGGGCACGCCCCAGGGCGGAAAGACACCCGTGCCAAGCAAGTGGCTGACAACGCTTAAATTCATGCTTAAACCAGGGCGTTTCCTTTTGCTCGAATGAGAGGCCGCCTGACCCAAGGTACCACCTGCGCCGAGCCCTGCCCGATCCGTCTTGGCAGTTGTGAAGGAATCAGTATTTTATTAATTGGGCGACTCGTAAAGTGACAAAACGCCATTGTCTTTTCCGCGGTCATAAACACTTTCCATGGCATCAGTGACAGTATTCTTGGCGGCATCAGTGACAGTATTCTTGGCGGCATCAGCTGCGTCGAACAAGGCAGTTTTGCTCAACCTCAAACATTGGCACTTCTACACAAAGCGCTTCACAGCAAACGCCAGTGCTGACTGACAAGGCTTCCCGCCGAGCCTTGGTACACAATCATCACGATCCATCGTTGTTTCATCAACATGGCAATGTAATTGGAGCGTCTCGCCTGTCGTATTCCATCCTTGGTACATACTTGGCTGGGTTGCGCGTTAGTGTGCACCGTCCAGAGCCGATTTTCCGAGCTCAACCCTCAGGCGACCAACAGCTCAAATGGCCTTCCTCTCGCGTCAATTTCAAACAAACATGGGTCGTCGGTGCATGTATGTATGTATGTATGTATGTATGTATGTATGCACAGTACAGTACATAACATCTTGGCTCTGTGACACAGCAGAGTAGTATCCATAGGCCAAGCTTTAGACAAGTCTGAAAAAGCAGGGAGTTGGAGGCTTGAGCACTGGCACAGGAGGCATGGCATGGCATATGATGTCGATCCTGATGCGTCAAGTCTTAGCACTCAAAACATTCAACTCCCGTTCCAGCCGAGGGCGGTGACAACCAACAACATTAGTAATCTACAGTACATCCAGATCCAGTGGTTCACAGGGAGAGATAGTGATTCTTACAGCACATGCAAAAGGGCCGTGGCTCTAAAAACACACCGAGACAGAGACGAGACATTAACAAACGCCCAGCTCGGCACCGCGGCACAGTCGACGTCATGTCCTGGGGACGTGGGGAATGGGGGACTTTGTCTCCAGGGGGGCAAAACCGCCGATTTTCCCGAGTTAACCTCATTCCAGGCCTTCCTGTCCACTGTAACTGCTACGTTGAGAGCAGTACAGAACCCGCTAATGGTCAAGATCTTGATCACTGGAACCCGTGTTACGTGTCCTGGACAATCATGAGCTTTCGTGAGGAGAACAAGCATTGGGCTAGAGGCGGGTGCAGTCGATCTCTCTGAAACCCTTCATCTCTGAATGGCCAAAATAAGAAACCTTCATAGGAGAATTAAAAAAAAAAGACACACGGATCAGGTTCTGGCGCTTGTTGGAAACAAGCAGTAAACGAGGTTATGCCTGATACACCGCATTGATGCACAGTCTAATACATACCTTCCTTTCTGCTACAAGCCCAAGCTCGCCAGTAAAATCTAGAATCAGGAGGAGAAGAAGAACTTCTCACGAGCACTCTCCATTTTTTCATCCCCATAAGTCAGTCAGTCACGGCGGTCAACGTTACCTGTGGTTGCATTTATTTCTGTGTATGATACGACACTCGCGGAAGTGCGTGTATCACGGCAAAGGGATTTTGAGTGGGAATGCATGACAAAAGCCGCTTTATGACCGTTACCTGACATGGACATGATCGACAAGCCTTGCGCTGGCAGAGGCAGAGGCAGAAAAGAGCCACCAAATGAGGCAACTTCGTGGGTCCTTCGGAGATTCTCAAAGGCTTAAGCTTACCTTGAAGATCTCCATCAGTTGAACCCTAAACTTGAACATGTTGTGGTGCCTGGCAGACGTCATCTCGTCATCAACTGCTGAGGAAAACTTTATTTACAGGCGGCAGACGCCCATCACTTGAGCCGTGCGTGCCGATGGGGGGTGATAGTCTTGCTTGTTGCTGTCGTTGGTGTTGTTGTTGTTGTCTTTTTTCAGAAGAGGAAGTTGTTTAGAAATGCTGGTTTCTGTTTGTTTCGAATGGATTTCCATAACTGAACAACGGCTATGACGATGTTGCTGACTATGACCACCCACCTACCTACCTATTATTGGGGTGGCTGTGGAGGCTGAATTGCGTGGAATTGAGTGCTTACGAGCGTTGTTTCGAACGAGCCAACATCAACTGGCATGATAGGGCCTCCTGGCAGGTATCGTATGTATGCGCGCGCAATGACACTGATCCATCTCGCTCAGGGAATTATGTATGTACCGTATTGCACGAGCATAGATCATTACATCGTCAAGTTTACGTGAAACACAACCAGCAGAGGTTACATCGAGGTTACAGGAAACGGCTCTTGAGCAACAGCAAACAATTCGAGATTGTCTCAGCTGGGCAGGCAATCAACCTGCGAGGAACTTTTTCACAGCACCAATATCCCTGATAGTTGATCAGAGGAGACCAAGTGGGCTATAAGACGACAAAGTACATGACTATCTGCCTCTCTGACACCGGGGACTTTTGAGGAATAACTGATCGATCTTGGCACTTGCACAGGGAAATGAAGTCTGGTCCACCAGGACTTGAGTCTGTGCGATGCCATGGAGTATCAAAACCTGATATCTCGTGTGAGCCAAGACGCTTTGAAGCTTGGCCTCTTGGACAATCGTAATTTGTGCTGTGACCAAACCCAACTCAAGTCCTTTGTTGGAGTCGGGAAAAACCCCAGATGATCAAAAGAGCACGACAAATCCGAGGCTGTTCCCGACAACCCCTAGACTCGGGCCACGGCACTTGGTGCCAAGCCTGAAATTTGGAGCGTTCCAAAGCAAGCCGCATCATCCGCTAAGGGCTGACGAAACCCAAATAAGGCTCAAAAGACGTAACAATAACACTGTAACATAGAACGGGAAATACCTTTATATTTTATCTTTTTTTGGTCTCGTGTCATTTATTAAATATCTCTTTTTGAGGAGGCATATTCCGTCAGAAGCAAAAATGTCTTGCCAATTTCATCGCGAGCCAAGAACCGCTCATCATAATCCTGATAAGCACTGAGGTCTCGCTTAGGAGCATGGCCTCCTCTCCTGAACTATTTCTAGACGAGACCCATCCGGCCTTATTCTGCGCTTTGTGCGGGAAGGACGTACGTTGGGGACGATAATGCTGCTTCTCCCACAAGCCGAGAGTTCCGTTTCGTGGCCGACTGTCTTTTATCTTATAACACACGATGGACTTGTTTTTAACAGCCAACGAAATCTGATATATAGCGGTGAAAATGTATGTATCTGATACGCACACACAATCGACCACTCGTAGAAAATTCACCCATTCACATCTAGTCAGCCAAGACAATCAGTAGCCAAGCTTCAGTGGCTTTTCAATCCCTGCACGGGGCTTTCCAGGAGCGGCCTAATTCAGCCTTCTGATGGGTTCTAGCCCCCGTCACCTGCTGAGGTAATGGGGCCAAGAGGAGCCAAGGGACACGCCTCGGATTGGGGATCTCAGCCAGACGGAGCCAAGCCCAGGTCGAAATAAGCTCGGGAGGGATAATTGGCTTCCTGATATGCTTACTGTTTGCCGCATTGCCGCATGCAAAGAAGGGTACGGAGTACTCAGGTGGCTTTGAGAGGATCCGCGGTGTTGGGAACCGGAACCGGAACCGTCACTGTCTGTCTATCTATGATTGCTGTGGTTTGGCTTGGACGGTCAAAAGAGTGCCACTGACTGAGCATTGCATTACATTGCAGCATTGGCATTGGGATATTTGCATTCTGGTCGAGTTATTTGTTGTTGGTTGGCGCAAGGGATGATTATAGTAGTATTTATGGTTATTCTTAGTGGTGCTTGGCATTGGCCTCTGTGAGACTTTTTGTTCCCTTCACAACTACAGGCCAACCCTCAGGCATGTCCATCCACCGTAAACTTACTTTGGCTCAACATCGTCGGCATTGATCTCACGAGACTTTATCTTTCCAATGGGGTTAATTTAAGTGCTTGGACAGAGTTTTTGACTCATAAACTATCATCGTCTCGACTCGGTCATTCGTCAGACGTTTCAGAGCAAGCTTCTCTCCTCCTACCGACGAAAGGACCCCTCAACCTTCGCAGCGTAAATTAGTTATCCATTATATAAGTAACTCCTCATCTCGAGCCGTCTATCCGAGTGATTGCGTTTCCCTTGCACCTTCCCTCGACTCGCTTCTCGATAGTTCGAAACCCTAACGCTCCGTCTCGTATCGATAACGGAAAGACCTCACCTTTCTATTACGCCAACTCGGATACATGGCAAAGGGTTCAGCTCTAATTATACATGCTTACCTACCTACCTAGTACCTATGCCCCCGCCCCGTATCACGATACCTCGGACAGTCAAGCCGGTCAGACGGGCGCACCGAAACGTCGCCGATGCACATTAGAGTCGCCTGGGAACGCCTCCCCCACGACTATATCTCCCGCTACTGGTAGATTCAGCTAGTCTCTCGAGGTTCCAGACTCTTTGCTATCCTGAGCGCTATCTATCAACGCCAGCGTGTGACGGACTTTATCATACGGGTAAGCTTCTTAATTCTACCCAGAATAAGCACTGCACTGCATTTATTGTATGTATGATGAACCTGCAAACAACACACATAGTTAGTGGCTGGCTGTCAGTCACAACCACCACAAGTTCCTCCACGGATACCTCATTCCTGTGCCCATCCTACAACCTCCCACTACTGATCCGATAGCCGTGATCTGTCATGCATTTCCCTCCTTCTCACGCCTATCATGCCCTTTCTGGACCCGACCCTGCCCTGGCCCTGCATCGTCATCTTTCCCTAAAACCCCTTGGTGGTGGGTCAGCTTCAAAAGCTTGTCCTGACCAGCCTAAGCTTAGACGAGTCTTAGACGCTCTCAACCTCACACCCTGGGCAGTGCCCATCTATCTGCACACCATCCCCTTGACTTCCCTCACACCCTCCTTCTTTGCCGTCCTCCGGGCTTCTCCACACTCCCGGCCATGTTGTCGCCGAGTTATCCACCACCGACTCTACGCCTCCAGGCCTCTGATTCCCTTTTCTGACTTGCCTTTGCAACCTTATCTTGCTCTTGGCCCCCTCCCTGTCTTCCCGTCTTGTCCGAGGACACGGCTCATTAAACCCTGCTGACCTGTTTCTGGACAAGAAGAATAGTGAACAATTCTCCTAATCTTGACTTGACATTCCACTCCAACATTACATGCTCGCTCGCTTCTTGTAGCAAATCATCCGTTTCACCAACTCGACGACAAACGCAGCAAGCCGTGGCTCTCGAGCAAATACAGACTCCTTGATAAGTATGTTTGTCTCCGTCTCAGATCTTGTGTCTTTTTCCTATGCCTCTGGTACTCGGTGCATCCGGCGCAATACCTCCTAGGTGAGGCGGTTTGGTGCATGGATCAAGTGTCCTGGAAGCACTCGTGGGACCGTTGTGTTCACTAAACCGAGTTTCTCTGAGGCGCCTGAGAGCCGCAATCGACTCTTGTGCGTGTGTGCTTGCTTCTCATGGCACGGTCCTGATCTGAATCGCAAGCTGGGTCTTGGCTCGAGTTGAGTCAAGTCAAGCAGCTGCGAGATTGCTTGGTCCATCTTACTACATCCGACGAGTTCATGATGCACATCGCCAAGCGGCAAATACTCAATCTAAGGGAAATTTTAGTCGAGTGGATCATCCACTTAATCGGCTCCGACGGCACTCCCGCCAGGGAGTCGAGCCTCAAACCCCTGGGATGTGGGCTTGGACTGTGTCACTGTACCGTTGCGTTGTGGTTTCCCTTACGACCTTGTTTTGGGGATTATATATGATCACCGGTGTGCAACTCATATCTTGATTCTATCCCCTTGCAACCTTTTCTCTCTTCACATACACTCTACTACTCCACCAAGATACTTCACACCTGCACTCAGGCATCATCTACCGCTTCACGTATATACATTACAGGCACAAGACTAACAAATCTACTTAGCCTTGTCACCTTACCAAGACCAAACAAACACTTTCATAAGCCCCAACGCTCTCAGGAACGCCAAGAAAGCGAAGAACGAGCCCACTTCCACTGGTGGATACGTGGACAAAATTCCGCTCAACCCTTTTGGAGTCACCTTCGCACATTCGGCTTTCACACGCCCACGCCCACGCCCTGGCTCGATCTGATCTAGTGGGGTGCCGCGTACAAACAAGCCAGAGCTTGCTTGGTTCTCACAAGGCCCTTATTTATAAAGACGCTGAGAACCTACCCAGGGCACTGGATCTGGATCCATTACCCTCAAAAACTTCTTTTGACCTCCCGCCCTTGTGCGGAATATCTCTTTCACATAACATCACATCACGTCACACACCTTCACAATGGAAACGTACCATGGATACGTGCGGACACCCGCCGATGCTATCAGATTATTCGAGGCTTGCCGATTAGGCATTCTGCCCCGTGTGCAACGACGACTTTCAGAGAAGGAGAGGCAGTCCATTCGATCTGGTTCGGTTTTTGTTTGGGATGAGCGGGAAGCTGGTATGAGGAGATGGACTGATGGAAAGTCATGGAGCGCCAGCCGAGTTTCGGGAAGCTTCCTGACATATCGTGAGATGGAGGGCAAGCGAGGTGGTGGTTTCAACACTACCCGACGAGGCGGTGGCAAGACCCCAGATTCTGGACGCGGTAGCGACGAGGACCTAGATGACGGGGAGCCTGAGGGATACCGATACAAGGCGGACGGCCTGATGAAGCAATCTTTTAGCATCACTACTTCAACCGGCCAGCATCTTCACCTTATCTCATACTATTCTCGCCCTCAGCCTGGCCAGCCTGAGCTTCAACAACCAACAAATGATCCTAATTTGCGCGGCATAGTTCCTGTCAAGGGCATGTATCCTGAGTCCAGCATGGGAGAGGCCAACACTACACCTGCTCTAACACGGGCGCCGATGCAGCAGCCTCCCTACATGGTTCCTCAGCCTGGTCAACAACCATATGCTCCCTATGGCCAGCCTGGCTATGGATGGCCTCCTTCTCCCGTCGCTACTCCTCCTTACAGCCATTACGCCGCTCCCTATCCCCACGGCATTCCTCAGCAACTTCCACCTCACCCCAGCCACCCAGGTCTTCCTCACTCGCACTACCATCAGGCACCTTTTTATGAGCAGCGTGCTCCTCTTCCTCCTCTGCCCGCCAAGCCTGCCTACCAATCAACATCTCCCCACTACTCACACCCGACTCTCCCTAGAGCCCACAACTCGCCTCGAGAGCATCATTTGCAGGCACCTGCTCCAGCCGCCATGGTTAATGGATCTTCTCGCACTCATCAGGTTGCGCTCCCAGGTCTTGGTGCTGTTACAAATGGCCCTCCAGGATCGTCTCTCGCTGCCATCAGCACTCCCCCTAGCCGCACTATGAGCGTCAGCCCTCCACGCAGCTCTCATTCTGAAGCTCCTGCCACCACATCCAACAAGGCCAGCCTCTCAGCGCTTCTGCACCCTACTCCCGCACCTAGTGAAAGCGGTAGCGTCAAGCCTGGCAGCGCCAGCAGCAGCCCTAGATCGGCTGGTGCCTGTGGTCTAGAGAAGGGCGGTGTCAGTGAGGACGCAAGAGCCTTGAGAATGCTGGACCGCAAATTTTGCATTTAGACACGTCAGGATGCCGTTTCCAGGGACGTTGAAGAGGATTGTAGGCCAAAACCAGCCTAGTCAGAGGCTACCATGCTAAGGGGTTGTGTTTGTCCATCATATGCATTTTCACGGCGTCTTCAATTTTTACGGGGCAGCAACCAAAGGGGGTTGACTGCGATCATTCAGCGTGCTTTTTTACGACCGGGAAGGGAAGAGGTATGAACGGAACGGTGTTAAAGGGGTCATACAAGGCAGAGCCATGGTTCAGTGGTGTTTGGGTGCCATTTGCAATACCAAATCATGTACATAGTTACTGAACAATGTCAGGAGCATGTTGAGAAAACTTGACCATCATCATCATTCCACCTAGTTCATCGTGTCTCTGTATGTTTGAGTGACGTTTCGTCTCAGGGTGTAATATCAGGCCGGCTGACGAAGCGGGTTTGTACTGCACGTACGTACGCGTTAAGTGCAAGTCAGGGGCGGCACAACGGCACGATGAGGTAAAACTTACAGTAGATTTAAGGTTGTTGTCAGTTGGAGGATAGTGTCTGCATTCCCGTTTATCCGTGTCTTTAGCTATTTGGCGGCGCGTAGTGCAGGGCCGCGTCATCCTGACGATGCCGAGATGCCGGACAGGGTGTGGTACAGATCGTAAAGAACGCGTAAGGGAGAAACTGGGGAAAAAGAGGGAAATGAATGATGCTGCTAAATAACAGAGGGTCTCGGATAGTTCCAGGCAAGCAATCCTTAATTTTATATCGAAGCCTAGAATTGGTGTTTGCGTATAAGCGCTGTAGGGGTGCGATGGAAATAGGCGGCAATTTAGAGGCCTGGATGGAGCCTGGAGACTGGAGGGGTGGCGAGAGGATGAAGCTACTGACGATAGTTGACAGTGCTATCTATGGACGAGAGACATGTCTTCAAATTGGCTCGGATTGATCTCCTGAGATTGGCCTGCTCGTATTGAGCCTTTTATTGTGATGTTGATTATGAAGCTATTCGTATTGGTTGGCTTGTCACTGATGAATGCCAGTTATATCGTGCATGGTCAGTAGTCTTGACGGCCTCACATGCTTGACTGTATAGCATAGATAGATCCGAAGTCATTGTAGTCGCATTTGAGTTAATTCAAGCAGCCTTTGTATTATACCTTAAATATGTAGTTTATTTCATCCGTTCTACTCCGTATGATGCACGTAATCAGTACCATGTCGCGTGTAAGTCGGACTATAGTTTAACCGACCCGAACTCCATTTGACAGCTGCTGCAAGTGCTACGCGCATCAATGGGCGGGCAGGGCAGAATAATCAAGCTTCGCGACGACTGATTGATTGTCTTTGTCCGCATCAATAGAGGACAATGAAATGACAATTCAATAGCTGCAAAACTCCCACCTCGATACTTAATCATCCTCGACTCATCTAAGGTTGATCTAACGATGATCATGCTGCTACAATCGATATAGCAGCAACTCTACTCCAAACTGTCACCTCGATTTGACCTGATCCTTTCTTCAATCACGTTTGCGCCCATACCATCATGTTCACCTTTTGCCCGCTCCAGGGCGCCCTTTCAGACTCGCCCGCTTCACAATCGCTCCTTGAGCTCGATGGAGGAGTCAAGGTGCTTGTTGATCTAGGATGGGACGAGACCTTTGACATTGAAAAGCTCAAAGACATAGAGAAGTATGCCCCCCCTGCGCATCTGATAGCGACGACGACGGCTAACAATCATGCGCCATAGACAAGTAACAACTCTTTCGCTCATCCTCGTTACACATGCGACGGCTTCGCATCTTGCTGCCTACGCCCATTGCTGCAAGAACATTCCACAGTTCACGCGCATCCCCGTGTATGCGACACGACCAGTCATTGACCTTGGTCGCACCCTCATACAAGACCTCTACACATCGAGTCCAGCCGCAGCGACAACGATCCCTCAGAATTCGCTTACTGAGAGCGCATACTCGCTAACACAGACTGCAACAACTGCGCAGAACTTACTACGACAATCCCCCACGAACGAAGAGATTGCAAGATACTTCTCCCTTATCCAACCGCTGAAATACTCACAACCGCATCAACCTCTCCCCTCGCCATTCTCACCACCTCTTAATGGCTTGACTATCACCGCCTACAACTCTGGACATACCCTCGGAGGTACGATATGGCACATTCAGCATGGCCTAGAATCGATTGTGTATGCTGTGGACTGGAACCAGGCACGTGAGAATGTCTTTGCTGGAGCAGCTTGGCTGGGAGGTGCTGGAGGCGGTGGTGCTGAAGTCATTGAGCAACTGCGGAAACCAACTGCACTGATCTGCAGCAGCCGTGGTGCAGACCGAACTGCCCAGACTGGAGGTCGCGCAAAGCGAGACGAGCAGCTGGTCGACACTATCAAGGCTTGCGTGACACGAGGAGGAACTGTTCTTATTCCTGTGGATTCAAGTGCTCGAGTCCTAGAACTCTCATATCTCTTGGAACATGCCTGGAGGATCGATGCTGCTTCCGATGCAGGCGTCCTCAAGACAGCCAAGCTATACTTGGCTGGACGCAATATGTCAAGCACAATGCGGTACGCCCGAAGTATGCTCGAGTGGATGGACGATAGTATCGTTCAAGAGTTCGAGGCCTTTGCTGAGGGTCAACGAAAGGTCAACGGTGCAAACGACAAGAAGGAAGGTGGACCATTCGACTTTAAATATCTACGACTACTCGAGCGTAAAGCCCAGATCGCACGACTTTTAAGTCAGAATCCCGACAACGTATCGACAGAAGGCCGTGTTATTCTGGCCAGTGATAGCAGTATCGAGTGGGGTTTCTCAAAGGATTTGATCAAGGGATTGGCACGAGACTCGCGAAACTTGGTCCTTCTGACAGACAAGCCAGGTCTATCAAAGACCGACAAGCCATCTATTGCACGAACACTATGGGATTGGTGGAAGGAGCGCAAGGATGGTGTGTCGGTAGAACAAAACGCAAACGGAGAGAATCTCGAGTTTGTTTATGCTGGTGGACGGGAGTTGGAGATCCGCGAGGCCCAACGTCATGCGCTAGAAGGTGACGAATTGGCATTATATCAACAATGGCTTGCAACCCAAAGACAGCTCCAGGCTACACAGCAGAGTGGAGGCGCAGCTGGGCTTGAAGCCACAGCAGATGTCGTTGACGATGCCTCATCTGAATCATCTTCTGATTCAGAAGATGAAGATGGAGAACAACAGGGCAAAGCACTCAACGTCTCGACTGCTATCGCCCAAGCTGGCCGCAAGAATGTTGTTCTCAAGGACGAGGATCTCGGTATCAACGTCCTTATCAAGAAGAAGGGTGTATATGATTTTGACTCTCGAGGGAAGAAGGGCCGAGAGAGGACGTTCCCTATCGCTATCCGAAGAAAGCGCCAAGACGACTTTGGTGAGCTCATTCGACCCGAAGATTACCTCCGTGCCGAGGAGAAAGAGGAAGAAGGACAGGACAACACCAGCATGGAGGCTGCTGACGACAAGCTCGGCAAGAAACGAAGATGGGACGACTTTGCAAAGACTGGAGCCGGTGTTAAGCGGCAACAGAATATGCGGGCTGGTTCCGCTGACGGAGAAGAGGCTGCAGCTGGTGACCATGACGGTTTCGTGCCTGATGAGCTCGATAGTGTCGAGGATATCGAGACCGAGGAGCCCACGGGGCCATGTAAACTCACATATCAGACCGAAACTGTCCAGACTAACATGCGCATTGCATTCGTTGACTTTAGTGGTCTGCATGACAAGCGAAGTCTTGACATGTTGATTCCCCTAATCCAACCACGAAAGCTCATTCTTGTTGGTGGTGAACGAGATGAGACACTTTCTCTGGCTGAGGACTGTCGTCGAGCATTGGGCGGAGATAGTGGCAACGCGGGCGCAGGCAGTGAGCGTTCCGTTGACGTGTATACTCCCGAGGTTGGAGTTGTCGTTGATGCCAGTGTCGACACCAACGCATGGGTTGTCAAGCTCGCTGATCCTCTCGTGAGAAAGATCAAGTGGCAGAACGTACGTGGTCTGGGTATTGTCACTATCACCGGACAGCTCCTTGCCACACATCTCAACGAAGCTGCCGCAGCAGATGAAGATGCTGCCAACAAGCGCCAGAAGACGGAGGGAGCCTCCTCAACAACACTCACCAACATGGCTGCGGATATCCCCTCGGCCACACCAGTTCTCGATGTTTTACCGGCGAACCTCATCTCGGCCGTCCGCTCAGCAGCTCAGCCACTACACGTTGGCGATCTACGTCTTGCTGACCTCCGTCGTGCCATGCAATCTGCTGGCCATGCAGCTGAATTCCGTGGTGAGGGTACACTAGTTGTCGACGGTACCGTGGCTGTCCGCAAGACCTCCGCAGGACACGTCGAGGTGGAGAGCGTCGGTATGCCGACTGCACGAAGAAGCACTTTCTACGAGGTGCGCAAGATGATATACGACAACTTGGCGGTTGTGGCTGGTGCATAGAACGTCCATGGATGGTCACAGAAGAAATTGGGGGCGAAGAAAGGAAAAGAAAAGGGCGTAATCGATGGGATGCGCTGGTTTTTGTACTCTACTGAAGAAAGAAAGACAAGCAAGACAAGACAAAGGTGTATTCTCTTTGGGGAATGATTTTGGTTACAACGAGCCACGACGGGGTTGGGGATTGCAGAAGATGGAGGTTGAGATAGATTCAACAAAGGCATCAAAGCCAGTTCTTCTTCATTTTTCCTTCAGTGTTTTTTGCTTTTGACTGTAATTTTGACGAATAAGTAAAGTACTGAAACATAGCACGATAAGTCACAAGTGTCGATTGCAGGCCCATGAATCTATGGATCTTTGTGAGATCTGGTCGTTATGCTAATATTCGTCTCTTGACAGACAGATCTACCCTCTAGTCGTCTGACTCGGTCTCAACGGACCCCTGATTAAAGCTCTCCCCAATTAACGCACGTAAACGGTGTAAACAGCGCCCAAACGCCTAGCAATGCAAGTCTATTCAACCATATCCAAGGACCCCAACCCCAATTTTCATCTTACGGGCTGCATTGGCGCCATCTCATACTCTCCACCACCATCCGGCCCCCTTCCTCTCACGGCAATACCCATCTCCTCATCAACAGGAGGAGGTTGCGGCGCCGCGCCTTCGGCCCCTGTAGCTGGGAGAATGGGACGACCGCCGAAAAAGACGAGCTGCAGCTCGCGATACTGACAGCCCCAAGTTCCGAGACTGATACATAGCCCAGATGAGACAAGCATGGTGAACCACCAGGCTCCGTGGCGGGGGATGTGGCCGCTGTAAAGGGATGCGATTACGAGGTTGAGAAAGTGGACGGTCAAGGCGAAATCGGGCACGAGTTTGGAGCGAGCGATGAGGGCGACTATTGCGATAGGACTATAGAGTGTTAGCAACGAACGATATTGGAACTAACAAGGGGAGCTTCTGTGCTTCGAGCAGTAGGACTCACATAACCAACCCGCCATCCAACAAGAACACAAATGCCATGAGCCATCCATGGGTGGTATCTCCTCTCAGACCCTCCCATCCAAATACAAGCGTCCAGCTAAACCCAGAGCCAGAGACAAGCGCCGTAAAGACGATCAGAACCAGTGCAGCAAAGTAGTATATCGCCTGTAGCGTCGCAATCTGGCCTGCGATTTTTAGAGGCGCAAGTTCTGCGAGGGCGCCTGCGCGCGGAGGTTTACGACGTCGTGGCATCTTGTGTTTTTGCGTCAAGTTGATGTAGGGGGCCAAGTGTAGAGGGTGCAGGAGTCGTCGGTCATCGAAGGGGCATGTCTCGTGAGGTCTTGTGATGTCTTCTTTGAGCTTTCGGCTTTAGCGCATGAACCTTGTATTCCCAGCTTTTTCTCGTCCCTCGAAGCTTGATTATTGAAAGTGAGACTCAACAGAAGCTGAGAATCAGTGTAGATAGAGAAAAAGTAAAGTAAAGGAGAGAAGAAAAGTTGAATGCAGGGAATAAGTCGAGTTGCTTGAAGCAAGGGAAGTAAAGGGCAATCAAAGGACAGATTAAAGTGCATCAGCCACACAAAGCAGAGCATACCTAGCTACCCTGAAACGTGGCTTGTGCTTCATCCACTAAACTACTTCAATCTCACCGCCCTCTTTTTCTGCCGCTTCTGCTCGTCATAAACGTAACCACAGCCTTAGTACCTAGAGATACACGGCTCATGAGATTTTGTACCCGTGTGTCCCGCCCTCAATCACCATCACCAATTAACTTGTCTCGCATAAAATCCTCAAAAAGAAAATACAAACACGCAATGGGTTTCTGGCCATTCTCAAGCGAATCACGCGCTGACGCCATTCGCACCGGCGACGCGATACCAAACCGTCAAGAGCGCAAGATCTGCTGGGCCGCCCGCGATGCCTACTTCAACTGTCTAGACGCCCACAACATCGTCGACGCCACCAAGGATCCATCAGCGGCAAAGAAGGCTTGTCCAGTTGAGACGGCGGATTTCGAGAGGGACTGTGCAGCTGCTTGGGTCAAGTACTTCAAGCAGTGGAGGGTTGCCGATATTCAGAAGAAGCGACGCCTGGATGAGTTGAGAGCACAGGGTGCACAGGAGATGACGGTTACGACGAGCTTTGCGCCAGAGGGTGGTGCTGGGGAGAAGGGCAAGGGCGTAGGCGATATTCAGGCCATGTTGGACCAGAAGAAGTAAAAGGAGCTGGAGCAATAAGATGATGGATGAATGAGACAACGTACGGACACGGAAACGGAAACGGAAAAGGCTTCACAAGAGGGGAGCCCAGTACTTGTTATACATATTTGTATTATATCACTGTAAACTACCACAATATCACCAACTCACACCCCAAAAGGTACAATCACAACTGCAATTGCACTCACTGCACCACCTTCACATCACACACCACACCACGCCCATTCCTCCCAATGAGCTAACTCAAATCTTTATCCTACCAAATCTATCTATTCCTACTACCCGAGCCGCTGCCTGTGCAAGCCCTGCCAGCTGATGAAAAACCAAGAGAGGAAAATAAGTATATGACAAAAACGAAGTACCATGTGAAAAAGGGGCCAGTCAACAAAGAATTGATTAACGACCAGAAGAAAAGTGAATAAAAAAACAGATTGTAGCGTGCTAAGCGTGGTGGTATCATCCATGTCTTCTTCTTTTTTGATAAAAGGAACCATAATCTGCACTCGCTCCAGAGACACCGACCGCCCTTGAACCTGGCGAAACGGCTCCCGCACCACCTTTCCGAGTGCTTCTCTGCTTCGTCGCCGACAAAGGAAAATGTGACTGAAATAGAAACTTGCTTTCATAGGCCGAGTCCAGTATGCCAAGGATGCCGATTGACAGAATAACAGTAAGGAAATAGTGCACGGCTGGTCAAGGAATGGTCCAGCATAATAATGTGATAAGAATATGAATAAGGGGGGCGTCGCCAGGTGTCTCGCTTTCTAATGCATCATTGGTGGTTGGCGATGGTTCCGTCGCTCGTCAACCTTGTGTATGTATCTGCGTCGTTCGCTTTCTTAATCGTGAATCCATCTTTGTCCTCCTCGACAAACCTGGAGGTGATTCCTTGGTTTGACCTTGGTCGCAACCTAAGCTACCAGTCGTACTCCATTGTCGTCTGTCCCATCCTTCCTTGGTAATGGCGGCAGCTCCTTGTTGAGACTATCAATGCTCACTCTCTGTCCTTGATTGACGGGACCTGTGCCATTGCTGAGACCTGCATAGCCACTATCTGCGCTTCCGGGTCCGGCATATCCTGACTTGGGAGGAGTTGGGGGCGGTGCTCTCGTCGGAGGCAGGCTCTTGTTGAGGTCTTTAGAGGGTCTCGGAGGCTTGGCCTCGGTGTCATCGCGGCCATTTTCACCTGCCTCTTGCACCACAGGCAAGATAGGCTCATGCTGCAAAGAATCGCGGTTGTCCCTAGAAGTGCCGGTAGTCAAGACTCGGTCTGGAACTTGGTTCTCGGTATGCCCATGCCTCTCAGAGCGCTCGGCCTCCTTATTAGCCCGTTCGAGCGTTTCCTGAGCTTCCGGAGATCGTGGGCCAGGAGGTGGAGGTGGTACATGGGTTGGCATCGGTGGAACGGCCTGAGACGACCTGCGGCGAGAATTCCAGTTTGACACCCTGTTTTCTGAACGTTGAGCTTCAATCATTTCCTGATGTCTCCGCTCAGCCTCCCTGTGAGCCTCTTCGGTGGACATGGTAACACCTTCGATGAAATGGTAGAACCGGTCACCATACTGGTCAGGTGGCAGTGCTGAGATTTGAGTCTTGTCACTGGATAAGCCCTTCCAGAAGTGCTCAATCTTTTTGATAATTCCATACTAAATCGTGTCAGTTGTCGTCGGGTTCAGCCTTGGTGCAATACTTACGTGAGTCAGACAGTCGATGACTCCGAGGTAGTAAATTTCATCCCCTGGAGTGTTATCTTCATGGGTTGCCCTAAAACCACCGTCATCCTGTCCAAATACCCATCCAGGTCGATGTTGGCCTTCTTGCAACTCATCAGGCATCTTGTTTGCTGACTGGCCCATGGGCACTGGTCGCTCCTGGCGAATCATCTGTCTCAGTTCCCTAGCCTTACGTTGGTTTTCTAATTTGGATGGTGTGCGAAGGAGGACCGAGTTGGGCTCGTCGTCGGGAGACTTCTCACCGCCAGGGTTGAAAACTTGTAGTGTCTTGTCACGAAGGTTCTCTTCATTCCCTCGAGAGACGTCATGTATGCCAACCAGTAGTGAGTAATCCATGATCTTAAGTCTCTTCAGGAGAGCAACATCCCGTTGTAGTTGCTCAAGGAACATGCGCTTCTTCTGAATACCCAACTCGAGGCTCCGCTGTCGCCTCAGCCAGTTGAGATCTTTCAGAGTCGCCCTGGGATTCTTCTCCAAATCCTCTTCTCTATAGTCTCGACCAATGGTAGAGCCCTTCAGATCAAAAGTGGTGTGGATATCCCGGTGTGGGGGGAAGAGGTTGTTCATCACAACAAAGTGAATCTTCTTTCCATATGGCATCTTAACTCGGTGAAGGCCGTAAAACTGCGAAAGAAGCATATTGGGGTTGTCTTTGACATGCTGGTAGTATTCCTTGAGGATCTTGCGGAGAAACTTATGTTCAGCATGGTGGATGGTCTTAATGATGTACTTGTAATCCCGTGAGAAGTAAAAGAAACTTCCGCTCTTGCCAGGCGATCCCAGCTCAGAAAGAATATACTTGCCCGTAAGCGACATCAGATAATCGGCAGGGTCCAGGCGGAAGAGAGCTCGGAGGCGGCGAAAGACCCAAGGAGCGTAGTCCTTGAACTTGAAATCGTACTTGGCAGACGGCACCAGCTCATTACCGGCTATGTCAAATGTCGACTTCTGCTTAGTCTCAAAATCGGCATCGGTCAACTCTCGGTCGAGCTTGGCATTCGTCCTCGAAACCGAAACACGAATACCTGTGAGCATGTTGTAGGCCGTCTCCCAGTTGGCGTGATTCTCGTCAACCTTGGTACCGACAAGAACGCGATCGTCATCCTCCTCCTCCTTTCTCCTCCTCTTGCTAGCTCTCTTTTGTCGCAATGCCTCCGCCCAACGAAGAGCATCCTCATCTGGTACAATCTCATCCCGTGGTCCATCTGACTGCATTGATCGAGTTGGCCTTCTGCCCATACTCAACGAGGGTCGTCGACCACTTGAACTTCCAGCATTAGTAGGGGAGAAGCGGCCACTAGCTTGGGCTGTATCCATTCCGTCTTTTGAACCGCGTCCAGGTACGTATTTTGGTACATCGAGAGTATGCCGTTGCTTGAGACCAGGGGGCGCTTGTAAATGTCCTGTTGATGAGGCTGCTGCGCTTGACGGGTTATAGATTGGTGGTGATGACAATCGATGTGTACCATTTGTGCGAGGGTGCAGTGCCTGCGCCGCATCGGTGTTCGTATTATTATTCGCCGAGAGAGCAGTTTGTGACTGAGAACCGCGCGGCTCTACAGGGAATGGAGAAAGTGAGAGTGTGTGGTTTCCATCAAAGCTCCTACTTGGGGGTTTCTCAGAGGTTCCGTCTGTCGTTTGGGGTTCCGAAGGTAAGGGCTTTGATAGTATGTTGTTTTGTTGATGATTATTGGTAGAGGCTGTGTTGGAATTGATGCCATTGGTATCGGATGGGTGTTGGCTTGTACGGTCGACTAGGTTCGCTGTGCCATTAAGCATGGGCTGCTGCCCAAACTTGCCGGCTCCGTTTACATCGTCTTGTTGGGTGTGAGTAGCCGTAGCGGACATGCCGTTGGAATTGGAGCTCATGCTCGTGGTCCGCGTGCTGTTACTGTTGCCATTCATGGGCGCCGGTGTTGAGTCGGAGACGTCGGACGCGTGTGTAGAGGAAATCGAGCTCTCGTCAAAGCTCTCATTGATTGTATCGGATCGGGTGTGGCGGATAGAACCCCCATTCACCCTCTCCTTGTTTACGAAACCGAACTGATTCGTGGGATCAAGGTTGAGAATATCGGGGTTATTGCTAAAGATTGCGGAATTGTCCTGATCGGAGAGAAACGATGGCATTTCGAGCGGGAATGTGAAGAACTCGCTGGAGGCCAAGACCAGCGAGTGCTGACGCGGTAGATGCTACTAGGTGAAGTGATGCTATTTCGAGCCTAAATCGGGGGTTGTGGGTGATAATATCGTCGAGACGTCGTCGGGCTCTGCAATCACTTGGCTTCCTGTCGCAGTGGTTCGCTCTCACTAACTCTGTGTTGAGTATTGACTTGCCGATGGGCAATGGGCGGTAGAGACGAGAGAGAGGGAAATTGGTTCGAGGGCCTTGCTGGCTGGGCGCACGGGGGGATGCTTGGCGGGTCGACCAATGGGCAGGGCAGGGACACCACGCTGGGATGAAAAGTCGAGGGGGGAAGCGAAAGCCCAGGCGAAGTTGAAGCTGCAGATTAAATGGGCTACGGGAGTTGTATGAAGATGATTGCGATGGGAAGCGGTTTCGTATATCGACTTCCCAATTAATGTGCTGTCGAATTAGGTCGATTTCTGGATGCGAGGTGAGGTGAGCGACGGAGACGGAAGACGGAGGATGGATGGATGGATGGTGTGGTAGTGTTGGTTGGTGGTGGTGAGGCTGGGAGAAATCCGGGTGGGAAAAAGTAAGGGGGGGCCTGGGCTTGTTCTTTCAGCAGTTGCAGCAGCTCCTTCCTGCCTTGCCTGGCCTGTACCTAAAACTGGAAATGAGGCGTCTCTCTGTGTGTCCTGTGAGGAAGAAGGGGGAAGGAGATGGTACCCAATGGGATCAAGGATGGGGGGCCACCCGGAATCCCGGCTGATTTGAGATGTAAGAATTGGTGGACGGTGTGACAGGCTCTGTTTTACTGGGCACAGCGTATTCAGGGCTATCTTTCAGTGCAGTCCACCCACTGAAGCAATGCAACTGGGCTGTGTGGACCGCTGAGAGGAGAGGAGAGGGTTTGCGTGGCATAGGTAGGTCCCACGCCAGATGGGCTTGGCTCCCTGGAAACCCGTCTCCCGTCCGTCTGATGCCGCTGCTACTATTTATCGGTGGCTTGCAATATTGGCGTCTAGCTCTTGTATGTTTTATGTGCAGGTACGGGTTAGAGACAAAATACACGCCATTGACACAGTCTATAAGATGCCATTAGAAGTGCCAGTCGGTTGTGGTGTTGTCAGACTTGACGATCTGTGGCCACAAGTAGGTAGTCATCCTTCTTATCTCGCCAAGGTGTTAACATGAGAGAACAGCCAACTTTACAGTACAGTACAGTACAGCATAGCATGATATAACCCAGGCTTTCTCCATGATTCAACACGATCTCCCTACATATTTAATGTGATCCTTGTCATGAAGCATCAATCAGTGCCCGTCTCATTCTAAGTTTGCCTCAGAAGTCGAACAGTGAGTGGGTAACGAATTATATCTCGACTCATGTCTCTTCAACATGAAACCTATGGTCTTCAAGCATTTACTTTCCCTTTGGATGTAGAAAACAGCTTCAGTAACTTGATCTTCGTTCAGCTGATCCGATTTCAATATTGTTCGGATGCTTTAAAGGCTCCGAGTCCTTGTTACTGGCTATTAAAGAACCTTGTCAGTCATCTGCAGCCATTGGATCCCGTCAACATCAATCACCCCAGGTACTGTTAACACAGCCACGGGGGTCAAGATCCACTCTCAGTCTCCCCCATCTCTTTCAATCTCGTTGTCGTGGATATGAAGACCAATCATGGAAGACTACGTACCTAAGGTACTAATCCACCCCGTATGTGAATAGTAGGTACCTTATTTACTCTTCATCTCAGCTTGAATATGAAATAGTGAGAATGATTTCCAAGTAGCAACATATTTTTGGTGGTGTTTCTTCAAACTAAGCACGCCATTCAACTAATGGCAACTGATCGTCGTTTTGGCTGATATGTCGATTTACAAGATCGGCGCCATTTTCTCATGTTCCAAGTCTTTTTTTGGTTCCAAGACATTTGTTCCTGTCCCTTGTTTTTTTGTCTTCACCGCTAGCTAACACATTCCGTCATGGCTGCGACCCTTATGACACCAGCGGTGTTTATGCTGCTGATCTATCATCCAACCCAACATGCAGCGTCCAACATCTATCTGTCCATACCGTGATAATCCCGCGGCTTTAACATCAGATGTGTTTCCATATTCAGTATGGAGAGCAATATACCATAGTCTTTGGTCTTGTACATGTTCGTTGGGATATGGTGGCTGTGAAGGAGTCTGGCTCTAAAGAACGACGTGTGAATACCCTAGGCTATCACTCAAAGCCCGTATCACGGGCATTTGCGTTTCCTGTAACACATGGAGCCATCGTTATACATTATACATGACTTATCATGCTGCACTCACAACTGATCACAACTGATCCTCATCTTCAGTATCAAACTCATTACGAGGAAGCCAAGCCCATCATCTTACAACATATCAAACCCAATATCTAAACAAGCTCTTCATTCCCCACAACATCTCTTATACTCTTGGCTGCCTCTTCCTCTTCAATAACAAATATCTTCCTACCCCCTGCCAGGCCACCCACAGAGCACGGCCCTTCTCGGGGTTGGCGAAGAATGCGCAACCGTAACAGATCCACTGTCTACGCAATCCTTCATGAGTCCTTTCAAGCACAGCTAACTCAACTTTCTTGGCCCTCTTCTCTGGAGAATAAAAAAGGAGGGCAGTGATTTTCAGGAACATGTAGTCTAGTGCTAACGAACGCGCCTTTGCTGATCAGATATGTGAAAGCCCTATAGACCCTGTCCCTGGCTTTTTGTCAGATCGCATTCCAGTGCTGACTCATCCGTTTCTTGCTTCACGAGCCTCTCCCAGACGTTTCACAATAACTTCCTACAGTGCATGGACAAAAGTTCCAACACATCCCGATTTTACCCCAACCACCCGATTACACCTTGCCATTTCACTTTACAATTAACTAGGTAATATTTATTTAATTATAATA
>LTDI01000665.1:0-19814 GCA_001654545.1 Fusarium agapanthi
GGTTTGTTGTGAACAGCTGCCTGCGCCGTTGCGATTGTTCCTCACGCCAAGATCTGGATAACTAGCCAAAGCGCAGGGCCGATTTTGGATAAAACCATGTTAGATGGTATTTCGAAGATCACGACAGCTGCGAACATGAGTAGGTTTCCGGTGTTGACGTTGTTGTTATTTATGCCGAGATCGTCGGTAAAGCTTGTTGTCATGGCGTAGCCGACGTTTCCTCTGTCGAGCTGGAGGGCGAAGAGGCCGAGCATGAGCATTGGTAAGATGGTGAAGTCGATTCTGGCAAAAGGTGTTAGGAGCGGTACATGGTATTGAGGGAAGATTGACTGACTTTCTTCTCAGCTTGACTTCAGCCTTTTCAGTCCAGTCACGGATAGGTAGTTGAGTTTGTGACTCCTCTGCACCACTTTTGCCAATGGAGTTATCAACTGGGGGCGCATTTTGGGATGCTATGGCAGCCATGTTCAGAGGCAGGAAGATAATTAATTTGGGCGTAAACTGCACAGGTTTGGGGAGCTTGGTGATTTATAACCCAATGCATTAGGGTCAAGTTGAGTGCATGTTGCTAGCTGAATGCCCCGCTCCACTGACGTGTTAAAGATCCATTGACTTGCTTCGAAATTGAGATGGCTGTTGAGGATCTGCACAATTGCAGTAATAAATGTTCTGAATAGGGTTCAGTACGTTATCTGATCGCCGGCTTGCGGCCCGGGCTAACTACTGTAACCGGTTGATCTATCTTTGGTATAGTTGCTTTGATCAGCCAACCACCAACTCCAGAGACATTGAAGCATGGCGATCTGGTGGGCCCGCCGATTATGGATCGTCACTTCAGGGACCAAGATTAATTTTCGTACATCAGCTTTTGCCCTGCAGACAACTGACCCTCAGCTTTCTACGAAGCAGTTCTGGACCCCGCGCTCCTCTTTCAACCTCGCAACGTTTACCGTCTAGCGAGCCACAGGAAGAAATGGCACCTCGAACTCCTACAATTGCGGAAATATGTGCATCCACCGAAGTAATCAGCCCTCCTGATGCGTCGGCTACTGTTGGGAAGGTTGGCGAAAACTTCGCAGTCAAAAAGACTGGACTGAACGATGTTCATTATGAGACCAAAATTATAGACTGGGAATCTTGCAACGCTACGATCGCTGGTCGTTTTCGACCAGAATGGCTAGATCTGATGCAGTATATCATGAAGCTATACGTACCAGAGTACCTAATGATCCAGACGATCCGCAGCCTTCTGTTCTATTGAACATCACATTGCTAGTCCGGCAGCTCGTTTTGGTCGACAACAGCATGACGTCACGTCAGACCTGTATGCTAGTTGGAAGATTTAGCTTCATACATTAATCGCATCATTTACATGCCGTTCTCATCTTGCCCTCTTAATAGACTCTCGAACCTCCGTGAACTGGAAAGGCTTTGAGCATTCTCTTAACCGAGCTCATAACCCAATATCCAACAACGCGCTACGCCTTGCGGTCGGCCAGCAGTCGATTGGCGATATCTTCACACCAAGTTGGCGGAGACAACTCTCGTTACTCAACTCAGCCATTCGCCCATCTCTGCCCCACACTGCATTAAGCAATATTCATGCAGACAGGCGTATGTCAAGGTTCTAACTGGACTACGTATACAATTCGCAAGATTGCATTTTCAACACAGCCACTATTCTGCCTCGGAGCCCGACGTGGTCAGCATCCAACCAGTCTATAAGAGAGGCCCGTTTGCCACTTCAGCAAAGTCCAGACATCTATTAGTATTACCCGTGATTATCATTTCTTACCAATATGACGGAAGCTTTGGGCATCGCCGGCAGCGCTTTCGGAACGATCTCCCTAGGAATCCAGCTGTTCACTCAGATATTCAACTATGTTAACAGCGATTAGTTAAGTAAATTAATTAATATATAAATAAAAAACTAGCTTTATAAATATGTAATAGGATATTCTATATGATAAGACTTAGACTGGATTAACTATTATTCATTATTTTTAACAGTTAACAGTCTATCCACACAAGATTTCAAACCCCGCATTTTCATCAACACCAGTACCAGCAACATGAAGTTCACAGCTATTTCATTTAACGAAGTTATAGCTCTCCCGCCTGTCCACCGTGACAAGGCGGAGAACATAAATATCTTTAATAAGCTAGATACCCAAGGTTGTCTCTTGGACTGTGAAGCTTGGGAAGCCAAGCAACAGCTCGCAGGTCGGCGTGCCACAACGCAAGGCGAGAAAAGAGAAAAGAGAAAAGATCTCAAAGCGCTCGGAAAGACATCGGTAATGAGAAAGCGTCAGACTATAAACAACGATACAAGAATCGCCAATAGCAGACTCAAATTCAGGCGTGAAGCTTTTGCATTTAAGGATATAAAAGCTTCGGGAGATAGTGGCTGCAGGTGCTGCCGGTTCTTTCATGACTTGCTCAGAGCCTTACTGTCTGTGCGCGGAATCCTTGAAGTCGAAAATCTAGTCTTTGAATGGATTCGGTATGGCTTTCTTCTCAAGGTTAAGGATATGCAGAAAAGCTTTTCTTTCCAGCTCTTCTCACCTCTGGGTATGTATAATTACATCTCACATTTTGAACAAGCACTAACTAAGCGACCGTGAAGGATCCAAGTCACTCATCAATGGCTTAAGATCTGCTCAAGTGCTTTCGGGTGACACAAACACCTCCATTTCCCTTAATTTAGCAGCAAGCTGGATAAGGGAGTGTGCGGAAACTCACGAGCAATGCGGTTCTGGACGGGGTGTTCCTCTCCCTAAGCGATGTCTAGATCTTAAGCCAGATACTGTCCCTGACGGCTCAGTCATACAATTGGTAGAAACTCTTAGTATTAACGGCACTTATGCATGCCTTTCTCATTGCTGGGGAAAGGATCCGAAGCCCATAACCACCACGTCTCAGACAATGACAGATCATTTCAAGGGCATCAGTCTTACAACACTGCCAAAGACCTTCAGAGATGCTGTGGTGCTAGCAAGAAAGCTTGGATTACGATACCTTTGGATTGACTCCCTCTGCATTATTCAAGATTCTGCTGAAGATTGGCAAATTGAGTCAAGCAAAATGGCCGACATCTATCACAACAGTTTTGTCACCATTGCTGCAATCTCATCACCCGACTCCCGAGGCGGTTGCTTCTCCCCCGGAAATCTAGGTGACGTATGTTTCCGAGTTGAGGGAGATGATGACCTCGATACTCTAGTTGCCGCTCGGTACTGTGATGGCGAGGGTGCAGTAGATGACATCAACGCCTTTCAGAAGGCCTTTCCAGCACTGACTCGTGCATTGATCTACCAAGAACGCATGCTGTCCCGGAGGTTACTATATTGCACATACAACGAGCTTCAGTTTGAATGCCGACAAAACAAGGCGTGTGAGTGCGGCAACCGCTTTATGCCCCCACACCCAGCACCAAAGACCGAGGCCAATCGAGCTATGGCGCAAGGAAAAGATCACTACGATCAAGCTCACCGACTCCACGGTGTAAAAGGATTGTACTCGATACCGCAATTATGTCAGCATTGGCATAAGACGGTTATGCAGTATACCAATCTTCGTATTACGCATGGGAGTGATAAATTGCCAGCTTTGTCGGGATGTGCTAAGGATATCGGACGTATCACGGGAGACAAATATGTTGCTGGACTTTGGATGAATACTTTGGCCGAGGGGCTTCTTTGGGTCATCAACAAGCCGGTGGACCATCCTCGCCCAACAGCGTGGATAGCACCCAGCTGGTCATGGGCAAGCGTTGACACCACTAAAGGAATAGATTATATTTATTCCTTACGAACGCGTCACAAACAGGAGTTTCAAGACAGGATCAAGGCAGTTGAGTGTGTTCCCGCGGGCATCGACACGACAGGAGCTGTCAAGTCAGGTCACATCAGCATACAGACGTCTCTATGCCCCGTATATCTCCGCAGAATCTGTCGAATGTGCTCAACGTCCAGGAGCAGCATTCCATACACTATAGAAAGCGAAAATTGGGTACTCACACGAAGCCCCAGGATAACACCCTGCCCAGTGACACCAGGGCACGACATCAAAGGACTGAAGCTGAGTGACACAAAGCCGAGCTTTTTTCCCAACTGCAAGTATGACGATAAATTCTACGAACGGAACGACGGGTTTGCTTGTCGACATGCTCGAGTGTTTCTTCTCCATCTTTACGATAGCCAGTCTTTTGCAACAGATGTAATTACAGATTACTTCTTAGTTCTCAAGGCATCCAATGGGAAGGACTCGTTCGAACGGATTGGACTGTATACTCTCAGTTTTGAGACAAGGGCAACAAGGGATAATTGGTTTCAAAATGAGTATAAACTAGTAGCTAAGAAAGAAAGTTTAGTAAGATTAATATAGTAATAAACATTCTCTAGCCTTTTTGGTAATAGATTAAGCCTTAAAATTTAATAATAATAAAATGTCATATAGTATTAAGGGATAAAAGGGAATGTTAAGTTTGAAAGTAATATACTTCCTTGCTGTGGAGTTAATTAATAAATAACTAGTAATGTAACAGGCAATCATACCACAACCTTTAGTGCCAGGCACTTAGCAACGGGCGCTTAGGAGCGAATCGAGAACCTGAAACCTCGAGAAAGGCTGCGGTCAGCGACAGCGCTTATTTGACTTTTTGCAAGCAAGATACTCCGTAAACACTCAGCACTACGGTTAAAGGAAATGATAAAAGAGACCGGGGCTACGGATGACTAAGCATAGCAGCAAATGTGATGCCTTGCAAATGAAATGGTCAAGAGTCCGAGTGCAAAATCTTTGCACTAAAATGACCCCATAGCTCCATACCTGTTTTTCTTTTGAGTTTACAGGGTATGTGGGTAGTCGTGACATGATATGCCAGTTGAATTGAGCTGGGGTCCGCTCGGTGTTGACACTCGAACTGACTGTATGTTATAATAGATGAGTCTCAGCAAGACTGACTCTTTCTGGTGCTACAGCGGGATTTGCCTGGAAATATCAGTAGCACATGTACAAGAACAAGAATGGCGCGAAAGCTATGGGGTACGCACGGAGGATCCCTGTTGTGGGTCGGAGGTTAGAGGCGTGACCAAGCAACCAGATCACTTTCTTTCTCGGTCTTCGATGCACTTGATCACAGTAACCCTGCAATATCCTGTTCGACTCAAACTCACACGTCTCGGCTTCCAAAGACACCCTCTTGGTAACTCCATTAGAAGGCGGACCGAGTTCGGACATCCTGGATTCAGTCAGTATGCACACTCCATGCTAGATATGAAAAGGAAGGAAAGAATTGGCAATACGTACAGAGGTTTTACGTTCGATCCCCCTCACGGAGCGATCGAGCTCGCCCGCAATCTGCTGCTTCTTATCTAGGGGGAGTAATCTGAACCGCTCGCAGAGTTCTCCGTCTATAACGCCCTTGACCGGCACGTAATAGCCGCGATACATCAGGTAGTCACGACCGACAGGTGACTGGTCTTCAGCGCGCATCTGCACTTCTAGTGTGTGGAAGAAGTCGGCGTCCTCGCGTGTGACGAAGGGGATGAGTACGCCTATAGTACCCTGCAAACCGCTCCAGACAATGACATCTTGTCCGCCCACGACGAGGCTGGCCTTGGTGATGCTGGTTGGTATATCTTGAGCAAAGTAGTGCGCCACCGAGTCAAGTCGGTTTGGCGCGCCGTGGAGGTAGTCCCGTGCATTTAGAAGAGGGTTTCCTCCCTCGTCGGCCTCTTGACTGGCCTTCTCGGGGTATCGGACAATCCAGAGGTTACCAAATTTATCACCACCAGCAACCGATTCGTAGTCAACCATGGCCGTACAGGTTGTCCAGCGTGCAATTGTGTCATCGATGAAAGGGATTAGCTTCTGATACTCGTGATCGAACACAACCATTGTCACGCCCTGCTGGAGGTCGCCGACAACGAGACGGATGCCCTGAGTATTTAATGACACAATCAACTGGGGTGCCACCTCGACATGGGATTTTCGAAGTAATTGCTTCAAGCCCAGATCGTAGATTCGTAGAGCTTTGCCGATTCCAGCGGCTAGTCGACCTTGGAAGGCCACAAGCGCCATCGGAGGCTCCTCCACCTTGGTCTTATGAATGAACTCCAGCTCTCTCCCGTTTTCTTGGAACCGATAGACGTGGATGTAGCCTTCTGAGAATTGCCTAGGATTGAGGATCATGTCTTTGCCAGTACCTACGAGCAGGAAGCTCTCGCCATCCTGCCCAGTGAATGGAACCACCGCAGCACTCATAGCAGCCTCGTTACCTTCGAGCTCGATCTTCTGAAGCACCTGCTCGCCGATGGGATCGACAACGCTTATGCAAGAGGCCCATCGACCATGACCTGGCAAATATCTCAACCTCATCAACTAGTTGGCCATTCTTAGAGGCAGTGAGAAACGACTTTCGAAGGCTGAAAGGCCGCGGCTGGAAGAGCCCTTCGCTGCTGTTGTGAGCTGCGGCGGCAGCGATCGTAAGGTATGCATTCTGATAGATATCGCACACCTTGGGAGACTCGATAGCCCAATTGTGCTCATGGCCTTGAATGATACAGAGTGAGTCTATCCACAGGTACTCGATGCTGAGTTTTCGACACACAGTAATGGCGTCTTGGAATGTCTTTGGAAACCGGTCGAAGTGAAGACCGTGGCAGAACTCAGTGAAGCTAGCGTTAGTGGTCTTAAGAGGCATAGCATCACCCCAGCAGTGGCTGAGTGCTATGTATCGACCGCGATCGTCGGAGCTGGGTATAAACAGATGCGGCTCTCTGTATTCATCTCCAACAGCCACTACACGAGTTGGAAAGGGCCTGTCTTCACTGACAACTTTACAGTCCTTGTGGTGATTGATACATTGTCCGATCCAGCCTCGTATCATATCCCAGGTTCCCGGTGAGGTAACATCGTGCTGAACATGAGTTCCTATGCCGATGATTTTCCATGGAGGCGGCGTCCCTTCAGATGTCTTAGCAAGATGTTTTATGTTCTTTGTGATGGAATATCCTTACCTGGTGAGCAGTACAGTTCGTAGCTGTCATAGGAGGGTTGCTCGGCGCCACAATAGTGGGCAATAAGATCAATCTTTAGAGCTCCATTCTGACCCACAAGACATCAGCTAGAAGGTCGTCGGTTTCTCCGAACCAACGTCGACCAACAGAGCGATTACTATAGTTAATTTCCCTCATGTCTGGCCACGACATGCCGAATAACGGGTACATTGAAGTAGTGGCATCTCTGAAAAGAGTACAAACTCTGCACCTCAATACAGCTCCCTTGTAAACCCACTCAAAGTCCATTTTGTGATATGGATACTCAGTATCATGGAAGCCAATGATAGGCTTTAGCTCTAGGTAGATAGCACAAAGAACGGAGTCTGTGGCTGGGCCATCTTCTATCTCAATGCGTTGGAAGAAGACCTGCAATCGATGTACTTCCTTCCGTACCTTCTCAAGATACCGACGAAACTCTTTGAAAGGATTGTTGGGCATCTTTAGGACTACGACATCGAGGTTACTAATCGCTCGGTTGAGATACAGGGTCTCAATGGTGAAACACTGGCGGGCATATGAAGTAGCCATCAGACAACCCAATAGTGCATAAAAATGATGGTACCCCGGTTTGTCTGCCACATCAGCTTCCCATGGCTCACTCTGAGTCGGCGGCTTAAGTAATTCGATGTTGAAGATAAGATCATCCAAATTGACACCACTGCAAACCCTCTGGCCCATTTCCCTGGCTGTCGAAGCTTCCAACACGCGTGCGGCCATAGTAAGGGCTATGAAGCAACAATAAGAGGCTTTATCCGGCTCATTCATCCCCGTCAACTTGGCGGACGTCTCCTCTAGTATAAGGTTGTATCCTAAGTTTGTGTTTGCCCAGGTAAGTCTTCTCAGCTTGTAGATTTAGCAAAGTTTCACATAAGCTAATGCCGATACAATTTGTATTCTAGTTTAATAATATAATGTAGCGCCTATGATACAGCCTGACAGCCTTAACACAACCCAAAACACCAAAGATCCGATCTTCTAAATAGTCTGAATCAAGTCCTTCATCAATTGGAAGGCTCCAGGTGTCTCAACCCAAGAAGCAAGACAGTACCCAATCATCAGACAAGCTTCCTCCTTCGTCTCATGCGAGTACATTCCAGGTCTTTGAGATGCCGCTGATACTGGACTGCTCAGCATCAAGCGCCAGAAGTGAGGGTTATACTCATTCGCAGATCTGTAAAGCTTGACAATCTGGTCCTTAACCTTCTTGATAAGCCTAGACAGATGTTCTGTGCTGCCCATCAGGATATCAGGGCGAGACGCCACAGTACTGCCGACAAGTTCACCACGGATGAGTCCCACGATCTCTGGTGGGATGGTACCATTAAGAGCCCGTGTGGTGTTCTGAGCAGATTGTAAATCAAGCAGGATTCTCACTTTGATCAGCGTCACAGCTGCCACGTGGCCCAAGCTGAGATATTTCCCGGTCGACCAGGTTTCCAAAGGTTCTTCCAGTACATCCGCGTTCCTGATATCGAGGTATGGTTGATCCGTGTCGCCCCAATCATACTTTGACTCTGAGCCGGTGGTTGCGTACCACTTGACGAAATCGTAGGCTTCCTGATCCCTGTCGAGCCGGATGTACAAATGCGGCACAAGATCCCTCACACCCATGTTGTCGCCCCGACAAAGACGAAGCATATCAAGAAGATGGTCCAAAGCTTCTTGAACACTGTCAATCTTACCACCTGGAATGCCGTAAACCTGAAGCAACACGTCGACCATATGGTATCGCGCACGCATATATGCACGCGTCTCATGAATACCCCAAAAATGCCCAACGCCGTTCTCAAAGATATTCGGAGGCGTAAACATGTCTCCCGGGTGGTCGCGAAGCTCCTGCTCTTCCTTCTCTACCGCCTTGCGTGCTTTTTTGATGATGGTGCAGCCATTTTTGTGATCGCCTCGGTCAGCTGTTTGATGGGACGCTCCGCAGTAATACACGGCCTTGCAGCTTGAGCAGCGCTTCAGAAGATCTGTGTCTGCCTCGCTACAGGTTGCCAACTCGCAGACTCGCGGAGTGAGCCCGCGTGGTTCTGGCAATGGCATGACGCGTTGTGGTGTGCTTTTTTGCTATTTGCTTTTTTGGGTTTGATCTGAGGTGGGGGAAGTGAAAATTGGTGATTTGGGTATGAGGGGAGAATGGGACGGTTTCAACAATTGCAACGAATGCGGCTTGTAGTTACGCGTGACAGAAACGTGAGAAGTACCAGGTTATAAGGCATGAGATGGGGTTACTTTCTGACGACGATGATATAATTGATCGGATGCTTGAGGCGAGGGAGGGGCATCACCAGACCCGCACGTGACCAGGAGGCAGATCGGTTCGGCAGATAGGATTAGGTTAAGCTACGTGTAATGTATTGTCATTGATTGTATAGAATTTTCCAGCAGGCATTTTCAATTCACGGTATGAGATTCCCGAGCGAGACTGACTATTCACCCTTCTATCGTTATGTTACACAAGTTCAGGATGTCTGAGATATGAGAAATACAGAGCCATTTGTGACTCGTCTTATGACACCTCTATCGCCCTATTGCCGTTCTATATCCATCCGTTCCGTCGCGCCACTCGAACATGTTGGCAGTCCCCAGAGTACAAGAAGACTTCTGATCTGATATTAAATTGAGGCACTAAAAAAGCTTAGTCTAAGATCCTCTGAGTTTAGACTAATTTATATTTAGTTCACCTAAATTTACCTAAGGCTTTTTGTGTTCTAGGATATAGATCCTGTGTTTTATTGCATCCGCTTGCCAGTTAAAGGTTATGATATCTCAACGAGACATATCAAGCGGAAACACTGGGAAATCCCCTCGAATATATGTTACAAAAGATGAATCAAGAACATGAAACCGAAAACATTCTTTCATTCATTCACTACGAACGCTTAAAGTCCGCAGTAACAACAACACTCTTAGCCATCTGATGCTGATGATCTATACCTCTGCTTTCTCGCAACCTCTATGGCCTCCGATACCCTTGCTTCCTGCTCAGCCTTCTCAAAATTGGAGCTATAATTGTGCTCATCGAAGCCAGTAATTCAGGCTCATCCTGGATATTCGGCCGAATCACTCGTACCAGGAGTGGTGCGTCGACTCGCCCGATAAGATAAGCCTCTGAATCCTTCAAAGTCCAATTTCCTTACTGTGCTACTATTTCCTGCGTTACTCTGCGGTCTTGGTACAGTGATACAGTCGTGGAGAAGAGGGCTGTTGTGTTCATCCATTGCTCATTCGGGCCTCGGCATCTAATCAGGTCCGTTTCAAAACACTTGGTCGCAACATAAGCGAAAGTCGCTACGTCCTCAGAATCGGTAAGTATTCGGGTCCAGAAACTCTCCCGTTGAATGTGTATTCTGAATCATTGTACTGCTGATCCTTGAGGGATGCAACCAATGACAAAGTTCTCACCCTTCCTATCCACACCTGTGTCTTGCAAGAGAAACAGGACGGCAATATCGAGAGTCTCGAATTCTGCTTGTATTTCATGATCGAGCTTATGGTAGCGCGCTCTGAAGTCAGTGTCTCGCAATATCTTGCAGATTTCGCGATCTTGAAGTCTCTTCCATTGGCAGGGCTGTGTAGCGAGGTCCGTAACGTAATCCGGTAAGATATCGGCTAGGGGTTCTCGCAGCCGCACCCGTCGTGCAATGCCAGTACAGAAGCTAACCTGAACAGCAAAAGGTCCTTCTAGATCTGCGATGGAAAGGGATCTCTTGGCAAGGATGTTGGACTTCTTGATTTGTCCCAGTCTCTTCACCCACGTCTGCGCGAAGTTCAGTATCCCCACAGCGCTTTGCCCAGCCTGCAGGCTAAATCCTAGCTGCCTTTCCGACACTTCCCAGTAGCTTTGGAATGTCCCTCGCTCCTTCAACCATGGAATGGAATTCCGAACTTGTTCTTGAGGGGTCATTCTGCAGGCTTGGTTTATCGAGACTCTTGACCCGATGGCCAGTTTTTCATGGCGAGGGAAGGTTGAAGTGAGCTTTATGCTGTCTTCCGATGATGGTCTCCAGTGTAGAACTGGTTAGTTGTGTCTTTCTGTTTCCGTCGAGGTGGAGGTTTTCTGAGTCATCTTTTGGTATGATAAAATCTTCAGGACCCCAAGTGTCAAGTAGATCTTCAGGGTAAGCCTTCAAGTCGAACTTCTTATCACAATCTGAGAACACGCTCGACCTGTCGGGCATAGGACTTACCCCTCCGATACCGCACCAGTAGCCAATAGTCTCATGGATTACGTTATCGCGGTCAGTCTCGATACTCATCACACCCTGGCTTGAATGTAACGGGACTGCCGGCATTGTCTCATCCTCCTTGATTGTATGGAGACATCTTGGGATATTAAAGCCGTGGAAATACGATCCAACATCGTGCACGTTGATCTTGGAATACATCCACGGCCCATGCTGGGCCCTTTCGAGTAGTTCATCAGCAATTTCATCCGTCGAAATACCTAATGCTTTCAGCTCCAATAGCCAAGAATACTCGCCAACAGCAACTTTATCAAATGAGTTCCTCAAGATATCATGAACTCTATCGTGGTCAACATCACAAATTGCAATCCTGAGGGCGTGTCCATTGATCCATGTCTTCTAGGTCATCACAGGACTCAGGGACAGTAGAGGAACCGTCATTCAGGTCATCGAATGTGCTTTGATCGGTGGAGAAGATAGTGCTCACGTCGTTAATTTGGGGTTCGCTTTCGGTAAACGGTAGGCCAAAGAAGATTGCACCCAAAGCCTTTTCGATCCCGGACTGCTTTATCTCTGTTGATGACCAAGGGCTGGCAGCAGATGAGCTTAGAAGTTGTTGAAGTATTTGCTGTGCCTTTAGTTGGGAAACAATATTGCCTGGAGGTGGTGTCGCAGGAAAACACTTGATCCACATGACGTTCCACTTTGCGTCAGTGCCAGACACACTCCTGACCTCCGATGTGAGTTCCTCAAATTCCTTAGGCAATAAGACCCCCGTTTGTTCAATAGTGGCTGGTCGATTGCTAGCTTGGCAGCCCGTTGTATGGTTGTGTAGCCTCTCCCATGCACCTTGCCCACGAAACTCGTGGCGGCACCATGTGCAGTTGACACATAACTTTTCTGGTGCAATAGTTGTAAGTGATTCAGGGCTATCGTCTCTCAGCACATGCCGTCTTGCGATGTGCTGCGTGAGATATGACATGCTAGTAATTCGAAGGCCCTGACAACTCACATACCGAGCTGGATCATGTTTTGCAAAGGGGCATTCGAGGGTCTGGCGTTTTGGGCTATTGGGCAGGGGATGTCTTGGGACGGCGACCTTGTCTGTTCCGCTGTCTTCGCTATCGGTGCCATCTCGGTCAGCCTTGTCGCCGTAGCCTTTCTGCTGGCGCTCCTTCTTATTCCCCTGGCCATGTTCGTGAGAAGATCTCATTTGGGACACGGGTATGCCAGATGGGTTTCGGAGGTATTCGGGCATGGCTCGGCTCTCAGCCCCTGAGCCCAACCCCGCTCCCTGTGTGACATCTGGATTGGGTGGATCTTGACCTAAGTTGACATAATTAAGCACGAGAAGACACCTGGACCAGCATGTCAACAGAGCCACTTACCATCTGAATCAACGCCTGGGCGTTGGGAATAGTTCATGGTGCAGAACGGTTTATTAAGACGGAGTACAACAGATAATTCAAGGCTTTTGTAAAGCTTGCGGAAGAATTTACAATGCTCGCTCTTTGCGTGAGAAGAGGGGTTTTATTTCCAGCTGACGGTGCCCGCCTCGTCTTCAGCTAGGCAGCAAGGTTGTTTCACTTCTTGCATTCAGCGCCGCAGCGCGTGCTGTCCGCTCTCATTTGATAACCGAACTACTTGCATCCATTTATGGCGCTTGTACCACTGGGCGGCCAATTGCCCTTCTCGAAGGGAAACTTCCTCGAGCGTTTGAGGACGCTATCGGTTTCACAAACCGTCTCGGAGAGCGATACATCTGGATTGACGCTTGGTGTATTCCTCAAGACGAACCCGACATTAAAGCACGGCAAATCTCGCAGATGGACCTCATTTACTCCAGCAGTGTCTGTACTATAGTTTCGCTCGAGTCAGGTGTCGATGGAGGATTGCCAGGGTCCAGCTACAAATCCCCAAGAAATGTCGACCAATACTTCGAACTATTACCTGGAGGCTGGAAAATAGCTAGCCCATTAATGAGCCTCAGGCTGATCATGGACGAAGCTACCTGGGAAACACGAGCTTGGACGATGCAGGAGCATCTGCTTTCCAGAAGAACATTGTTCTTTGGCAAGCAACAGGTCTTTTTCGTTTGCGGCGAGATGACAACGAAAGAAAGCTGGGCCCAACCCCATACTAAGGCATACGACTACGATCCTGATAACGAATCTCCTGATCAATTGGCAGAGTATGATCTCCCACTACCAACAGCGACCTCACGAAAAAGTTTTCAGCTATCATGCCAGACCTGTGTCAGTCTTTACTCTCAACGCAACCTTTCCTTTCCTAGCCACCGCTTCCGGGCATTTGAGGGGTTACAAGCTCGATTGTATAAGCTATACCAAATCCGGTTCGTCTATGCTATGCCCATCGACGAAGAGAACTTCCTTAGAGCGCTGCTCTAGAGGCACTCATCCACAAACGCTACTCTGATGCACAACTTGAATTCTCCTTTATCAACTCTCCGTCAATGGCCTCGCTGGGCCTAGCTCAGCCATCCTGGAGTAGTTGCCTACAATCCACTCAAGTACTGGAGTCATCGTCGAAGTTATGCGAAGGACCTCAAGCTTCCTGACCCAAGGCATGGTATCAAGGACCGAACGGGCAGTTTTACTCATTAACGAGTCCACCTACGCTGGACAATGGCGGTGAAACTTCCCCTTTAAACTCTGTTGCCGATATTGCAAACGTACGAGTGATTAAATTATCCGGACTGGCCTTGGACATTGATGTTACGCAGTGGTCTCGGCGTCAAGGAAAGGATCCATCATTGGAGGTGTGGCGCAGCCCTGATTTCTCCACCGCCTGGGGATCAATCAGCTTCCATATAGGAATGGTGGTTGATGATCAGCGAGACGGTAAGCATAACCTCCCGGAAGGGACTAGATACATTCGCCTTCTTCGCCTCAACCCAAGGGACCGACCAAAAATGCCCTGGGTTTTAGTCCAGAATAGGCCACATCAAGTCCTTAAACCACAGGCTACTCTAAATGGTTGCAGCCATTTTGTTTCCACCACAAATTAAAGCGGGCCAAGCGCAGAGACAGAATTCTCGTCTGCTATAGACTGGATAAGCCGCAGCGATGGCCCGGGCGAGATGGAAGCGGACCCTGCTCTTCTTGTTGTGGGGATCACTCCTCCTGAGATTGCCACCAAAAGGCTTGGTATTGCATATAATAGAATGATGGACTTCTTGGTTGCCGGTGCTGTAGTAAGGGAAGTACTTTTGGGAGACTAGATGCTCGCATCGGGGTTGTTGACCTTAATCAACTTGCGCGGTAGCAAATATCGTGGCTGAGAGCTTAAATCAGCAGACAGAACTTAGAACTTAGCTTAGCTTAAAGGCGTGCTGTTAGGTGAAGGTTAAACCCCGCTGAGATTCATCTTCAAGGGTTAGCATCAGTCAAAGTTTTCTCAAGATCCTCGGTCTCTGTGAAACCATTCACGGCGCGTTTCCGAGTTTCGGAAAATCGGAACCTAAACCGAGTTGCTCTTGATCCACTACCTCAACGCGATAGGCTTCTAATGCCTTAGCTTGATTTCGAAGCTAATGATGGATATCATCCGAGGAAACCAGACCTATTCTGTCTTCTGATGGTGTGTAATCCCCATCACCTTTGCCCCTAGGGGAGGAAAGAAAAATCAGGACCTTGACCGCAATCGATAAAAACATTTAGGTAAAATCAGCCTAAACTTATGGTACCCTTTGTCAAGTTTATTTTGACACCCTCTGTCAAGGTCTGATGTTTTCTTGCTCCCTGAGGTGCCCTTCCTTATTGTATCCTTGATATCAAACCCCGCACAGTTGATTCCACTCAAATCCTTGCTACCCCAGATTACCCCGGAATCAGTTATTACAGATTGGACAAGTCACTTGCTACCCGAGGCGCGGGGTAACTAATCCTGGGAGATTGTTACGAGACTTCCCGGCTCCGCGTGTCCCTAGTAGAAGAGAATGAGTTGGCCCTGCTATAAAGAGAGAATACCATCGCAGATCTAAGCCTTATTCTTGCATCTCCATCTGAACTATCTAAGTCAATCTCTTGAGCTTATCTCTCCATCATTACGCGCGAATTCCTCAGCAGCCATGTCGGACAAGATTGACGAGGTTGGTGGTCCAAGGATCAGCCAAGATGAAAACCCCAAGAGCGAACAACAAGTTTTCGATCCGATACTCGAGAAAAACGTCATTCGAAAAGTTGACCGAAATCTCGTCCCGATCCTCTTCTTACTCTTCCTCTGCGCCTTCATAGATCGGTAAGACCTCTTCCAGATATGCTCAGGCATCAATCATCTCTAACATGATCTGATTTGCAGAATCAACATCGGAAATGCTCGAATCCAAGGCTTGGAAGCCGACCTCAACATGTCGGGCGAAGACTACAACATCGCGCTATTCACCTTCTTCATTCTTTACATCCTCCTCGAAGTACCGTGCAATATCCTACTCAAGAATATGCGACCGTCGCTGTTTCTCTCGGCTATTATGACAGGTTGGGGTATCGTCACAATTTGTCAAGGGCTCACCCAGTCGTTCGCTGGGCTGATTGCATGCCGCGTTATAATTGGTGGTCTTGAGGCTGGCTTCTTTCCGGCGTGCGTGTATCTCCTCAGCATGTACTACTGCCGACACGAGTTGCAGTGGCGTTTCAACCTCTTCTTCTCAGCCAGTATCGTCGCTGGTGCATTCAGTGGTCTGTTGGCTTATGCTATCGCTCACATGGACGGGATTGCTGGATATGGTGGTTGGAGATGGATCTTCATCATCGAAGGTGCTGCTACTGTTGTCATCGCAATCTGGAGCTACTGGATGATTCCAGACTGGCCCGAGACTGCTAAATTTCTCAACGACGATGAACGAGCGCTGCTTGTCGACCGTCTTGCGGCGGATAAAAAGGATACTCACATGAATACATGGGATAAGAGAACAGCGAAGAGAATTTTCTCAGATGTCAAGATTTATCTCGGGTAAGTCACTTGTTAACCTCGCGAGTGCAGTTTGTTTCTAACCCTGACAGTATCTTGATGTACATGGGTATTGTCACTACCAGCTACTCCGGCTCCTTCTTCACCCCAACTATCCTCAGACAGCTCGGCTGGACGTCTATCAGGGCTCAAATCATGTCGATCCCTATCTTTCTGTTCGCAACCGTGTGTGCACTTGTTGCCGCTATCGCGAGCGACAAGACAAAGCATCGTTCGGGTTTTATCCTTGGAGGCTGCCTTTTCACGACCGTTGGATATGTCATTCTGCTCAACATGACGTCTGTCAGCGTCGGTATACGATACATGGCCCTCTTCTTTATCGTCGCTGGTGGGTATATCGCCCAGCCAATCGTGTTGGTTTGGGTGAGCAACAACATGGCAGGTCATTACAAATTGGGTGTAGCTTCTGCAATGCAGATTGGCTTCGGTAATATTGGTGGAATCATCGCTAGGTAGGTTCCTGGTGGTTAATCCGAGGCGAGGCCGCTAACAATTGTACAGCAATATCTTTGTCACAACTCAAGCGCCCACATATCCTCTAGGATTCGGCTTGGGTCTTGGTCTTGTCTGGCTCTGTGGACTCAGCTCGCTTGTCTTTTTGTTTTATATCAGACAAGAGAATAGGCTAAGGGATGAGGGGGAAAGGGACCACAGGTACAACTTACCAGAGGATGAGAGGAATAACTTAGGGGATGACCATCCAAGCTTCCGCTTTACATATTAGATACGCAAACACAATCGCTAGATGGTTTGAGTGGGAAAGGTTGAGGGTGGTCTAGTTCATTTCATGTTTTCCTAGAGGAAGGCTTATTAGGTTGAAAAGGCATTAACTTGTTCCTATTCCGCGAACGCGTTGTGGTATTGCTAGCTACTGTTGTCTCTAGCTAATCAAACTATCCAATGGTGTCGCATTTATGCAGGCGCCTTGTTTTGTTGCGGCTGAATCTGCCTTGTAATTCTGGTGAAGGCAGTGCACATTCACTAGAATAACTTGGAAATGCTATTAATAACTATTCTAATAGCTCTTATCCACAGATGTAATGCTTAATAACATCATGGTCCACAGCTCCACAACTGATCTTTTTTCCATAATCTTTGCCTGAGCACTTTCCGTACAGAGATCCATCCGCTCGATAGAGGGCAAAGTCGTCCGTGCCGCAGTATGCAGCGTGATCTAAATCCATGTCAACAATCGTGCCAAGGCGTGTGAATATAAAACTAACACTCCGTATTATCGCCAGGCAGTTTGAACTTCATAGAACACAGGCTCACAGTCGTATATCCCATCTCGACTGCGCTTTTCGTACTACAGGCCGATTGGCCTTCCCACCAGGCAATATGGTGGTTTTCGCGATCGTAAAGCTTTTCCTGTTGGCCAAGACTGATAGCTGCGTGAGCTTGCGAGCATAGTGCTGCTAGTAACACCTGTTCGAAACGCATTCTGGAGAAGTGGTAGAGAACCAAGTGAAGTATTGAATTGACTCTGAGGGTTTAATCTGTCTAGTTTCACTCTTGTGGTATAATTATTCCCTATTTATACATCGTCTCGATTTATATATCCAGTACCTCTCAGACTATCTCTTACGTAAGAGCTTTCTCTTATTTGTCATTCTCTACCCGTAATCACCTGCCTAACAGGTTTGTGAAACGATTTGATTACTCTAGAATTAATCCAGCTGATAAGGAAGATCATGAGTAATCAATGCCGAGCATCTTGTTACCAGCAGATAGAACGGCTTACTGAGGAAACCGAGAGCTTACTAGGCTTGGGGAGGAAAGAAAACTCAGGACCTTGATCCTAAGTGATAAAAAGATTGAGGTAATTAGGATAAGTTTAGGATATCTTTTGCTGAGTTTATTTTTAACACCCCGAGGCTAGGCTCCATTTACAGGGGATGCACGTAAGCCGCATATATTTTCCCACCAATTAGTCATAGTAGTATTAAATATCGGGCTGGCTTAGTTATTCACCCAAGTTAACTATGGGGAATTAAATTAAATATAGTAAAATAACCCTTGGACATTTAGACTGAGTATTATAAATATTCAGTTAAGACGAAGTTATAACAGGATAGAGACAATGCCCAGAAAACAACTAACAATCACTTCTCCAACATCCTGTTTGAAATAAACACCATGCAAGCCAACCTCTTTCTACTCTCAACCCTGATCTCGCAAGCTTTTGCGGCGAAAATTAGCGTTGGCCAACAGCAATCCGGAGGCCAGAACTACCATATCGCCTGGTGGGAGGGCGAAACACCTTGTGATGGAGGAGGTCACATCCTAGGCAGCGTCGATCAAAGTCTATGCTCTTTCAACTTCCAACTCCAGAACCAGGGTTCAATCTGTGAGAGTTATTACCTCAACCCTTTTTGACGAACTTTGAACTAACTATTCCTGTTGACCACTTTGCTTATTGTGGTACCGATGACCTGGCTATATATAGACTTGATGGGTCTTTGTACGGGAAATGCTCGTCGAAAGACTATAACAAGAAACTCACGTGCCAGAACAGTCATGATGTTATTAAGCATTATGTGTGTGGCTAGAGTAAAGTTACCAAAGAGTGGGAGGGAGTATAAAGATGAATATTTCAGTTGAAGGTTTATGTCTCAAATAGTTACTAAATATAATTACTACCTCTTTTAGTATAAGTTATATTATTTATAAATAAACCTGCAACTATGTCTTCTGGTCTGCTTTCATATTGCTCCCTGCTGTCCAGGCCAAACAAATGAGTAGAAAGTGAGTCCATAATCGTTACTCTTGAAGAGATAGTAGGTGGCACCACCTTCATAGGTAGTCCACCGCTCCGGCTTCGTTTGGACCTCTCTACCTTCATAGCTGAAACAAACAAGCTCTCTTTTCCAATACAACTCCACCTCGACCGACCCAGGGGTAGTTTGAGAGCTGGACGCAGCTTGCTGTTAAGTGGCATGTGCCCCCATCGAGCTAGACTGACCTCCGGTCGTGGCAAGACTCTCATCATACCCATTCTCCGTGATGACCAGGTTACCGCTGTCGTCTTTTTCCATGACTGGGTATCAAAGAGCAAGGTCGGGCCAACATTCAATTATTCGAGTCATAACCGTCATCTTGGCGACAAGAGCTTAACTTCAATTGGATACATATGAGCCATGACGCTAAGCTGATCGTGAAGTGTAAAAACCCCCAGGCGGCTAGAACCAACAACTGCCCTGATGCTGGTTATTGGTTGTTGGGTTGTGTTGCCTCGACAAGACATATAGTCGCTAGTCGCATATTCGTTTAATCGCATATGACCTCACGCCTTTCACTTTCATTTCCTGGAGGTCAACAAAGAAATCTACCTGCCTAGTCATTCGTCCACCTTAGCATCATTCAAGGATCAACTTTTTCCTCCCTTGAATCATGGTGGATGATCCTCTGCGGCTCGATCACTTTCTTTTTCGTGTTTTCTATGAGAAAGGGTACAGAATCTGGTCATCCTTACGACAGCAGGCCACTGAAGATCCCAACATTCCTTTAGACTACCTACAGGTCGAACATCTCTTCTCGCATCACCCTCACTTCTATCGTATAGTATTCCACC